>PVHY01021449.1:0-23880 GCA_004024945.1 Uropsilus gracilis
GGGCAGGTCATTGTCACTTTTCAACAGGTGATGGTTGCCACCCCAGGTACCATGCTCCATGGGGGCAGTGAGAGGCAGGAGATAGCCACTGTCTGTGAGCAAGAAAATGATGCTGCTCGAAGGACACGCATGGTAAGAACTGGGGGCCGGACCCTGGCCTCATGGGGAGGCCCCCCAAAATGGTGTTTCACCTTCACGAGTGTTCCCACTGGACTCTGCTGTCGAGAACAGCAGCTGTCTGGCCATAGTGTGTGCCAGCAGTGTCGCTCACTGTCACAGCTCCCTGCGGGCTTCCAGTCACTGCTGGGTCACTCTGCTGGTCTTCACGACACCCTCGGCCAAGAAAGCACGCCCGTTGCACTGACCGCAGGGGACACGGAGACACAGGTTCCCACGGTCGGCCCGACAGCCGCCGAGGGCAAGCCTGACCTGAGGCTCCTGTGTCTCCCACTTGGTCCTTATTCAAAGAAACAGCCACACGGTTCATGGCCACTCACAGGGCAGCACCCGAGAGAAGCTCTGGGCTGAGCCTTCATTTCTCAGAACTTCCTTCTCGAGAGAAAAACCAACCCGGTGGATGCGGACCCAGTTCACATCACGGCACAGCCCTGAAGAACACAGACTCCAGGGACACAGCCTCATCTCTGTGACCCTGATGGGGGCATCCGAGACGCTCGCGCACAGACAGATGGGGGTCAGGGAATAGCAGGGGCACCCGCACGCACATCCAGCCCCCCAACACTCACCTGGTGAGCTCTTCTTGGAGCTGTGTGTGGTCAGGCGGGAAGAACTTCACCACAAACTTCACAACAACATGCTTTGGCCCTAAGGAAGAAGAAAAAAGGCAGCGGGACAGTCATGGATTAGCATTTCCAAGGCCACTCAAGAAAACGACTGCACAGGCTATGTCCTAGCCCAAGAAGGAATCTCACTCCGGGCTGCCAAGAGCCCATTTGTCCACAAGCAAGTTACTTACTTACTAACCAGGGGCCAAGGGCTGCTGGTTCACACACACACTGAGGGGAAACAGGTATCTGTTTCGCAAAACACACCATGACCAGGGCCTTCGATGGACGCAGGAAATGCTTCGTGATATTTGAATTGCGTCCAGCTCTAAACAACGTATCTGTCTTTGAAAATGGATGTAATTGGCTAGTTGAGTCCAGATGCTAACTGTAGACGACATATGGAAGAGCGGACTAAAGATGTCAATCGTTTCTGTGGTTTATCGTGTTTGATGAAACACAGCTGCTGATGTGCTGGTCAACCTGGACATCTAGTGCCAGGTGCCAGCTGAACCCTGGGAGATGATACAAACAGATGTGGCCCCGTTCCCAGCAGCTGCAGTCTGATGTGGCTCAGGGATCATTATATGGATGAATCCTGACACCACCTGGAAGCAGACCTGGGGGAGTGGGTGGGGAGTGACCAAAGGAAGGCATCTCTCTTTTCTACTAAAAGAGAACAAATAGACTAGAACATAGTCATTAACACTTGGAGTCAGAGTTGACCTTCAAGAGCTACCTTGTGCTAGAAGAGCAATCCCTGCCTTGGGAATGACACGTTTACATTCCATGAAATAAAGGCGCGACAAGCAAAATCCAAGTTCTAGCCGCCGTCATCTGTCAGCAGAGAATGTCCTTTTGCTCTACCTCTCACTAGCCTATAAAAACAGACCAACCACCAGAAAACTGCCCCTTCCTCCACTCCTGGTAACTACAGGAGGCACCAGGAGCAGTTTCCAAGAGTCACCGTGGGACACACGTCATCTTTTAGACACTACGCTACCTTTAACCAGCACCCTGCTCCCTCTTCCAGCACCCTGCTCCATCTCACCCGATGGCGGGCCAACCACCCAACAGACTTTTTTTTTTTTTTTTTTTGAGACTAGGTCTTGCTATTTTTGCCCATAGAACCACAGGCTCTCATTGCCCAGGGTACCACAGACTCAAGCAATCCCCAGCCTCAGCTTCCCAGGTAGCTGGGATTACAGGCGCGCGCCACCACGCCCAGCTATTTTTTTGGAACTAGGTCTCGCTACGGGCCCCAGGTGGGACTCGAACCGCGATCCCTAGCCCCGGCCGCTTCATAGGCTGAAGCTTACAAGCACGAGCCACCGTGCCTGGCCTCCAACAGACATTTAACAAACAAAGGTTGCTTCATTTTTAGCATCCATAACTCCTTAATTTGAATGACAGAAGAGCAATGGCCATTTCAGTGGCCGAAGGTCCACAGACTACAGGCCTGGCGATTATATCCAGGCCTGCAGCAAGCGGCCAGTGGGGTGTCCTAATGGGACATGAAAGCCACCCCAGGGTAGTCTGTGCTTCCAGCAGAACGCGATTTTGCAGCAGTGAGGGACCATTTGGGATGACTTTGACTCCTGACCCCAGAGTACAACGGGGAGAGGATGGTCCAGGAGAGGCAGGATGAGAAGGAAGAGAAAAAACAGGGGTTCCCTTGACTTTCTAATTCCTTTCCTAGGTCCCTTCATCTTTTCTCCAACAATAGGGTCTAAATGCAGGTCAGACACACTTCAGTTCTTCATGCTCGTCAGAAACACACACACACACGCAGGAACCCTATTTTTCCAGACCACAGTTACATTTTGATTTGCAGAAGTAGGACAGAAAACCTACCACCAATTTTTATGAATAAATGTTTCCAGCTTCCCCTTTCCAAAGTGACAGCGAGACACCCAGGCACAGACAAGACAAGCCCAATTATTCCGGGCCGTAATAGCATGCTTTAGCTGTTAATCAATATGGTATTTGGTTCCCCAAGTAAGGTTTTGATTACAAATTGTTCGATGTTAAAATTGCAGAAGTGCTGTAATAGTATGTGGATCAGTGTCTGATGGAAAGCAATCATGCGAGGGGAAAAGGAGACTGTAGCTCTCAAGCTTGATGGTGCTGGGCAGACAGGTCGACAGGTTGAATGTGAGGCTTTCTGTTTAAAACACAGCATCTCTACTTACTTCTAATCTGCTTGACAATCGGTTTTAAGAGATCCAGCCACACCTATAGAGGAAAAAAAGAACAGATTAAGACAAATGTACTCAATGAGAGGGAGCAAGTATTTTGAGACTTTATTCGGAGTTGCTTAGAATCAAAAATTTTGAGTTTTTGCTGTCGTCTGTTCCTCCAGAAGAGGAAAGCTCACATCATCTACTACTATAAAACCGATCTGAGTTTACTAACAGTACCTCTGAACTTCACAACTAAAGTCTTTTAGAAGGAAATGGCTGAGTCAATCAACTAAGCATTTTTCTACTCTCACTTGTATTTTTATTGCCCGTAGCTGCTCAGCAAATACTAACAAACAATGTACATCGGAACATGTTTACAGAACAGCACTCTGTGAAAGGTGGAAAGGGAATGGATATTGTTACAATACCGCCCTCAACTACTTCCCTCTGAAAACAAGACCAGAAGGATTCCTGTTCCCTGGGAGAAAATGTGGGGAAAATGTGGGACTCGCACCAGTTCAGTAATTGACCAAGATCTAGGCTCAAATCAGACAGTCCAATGTCAAGTGCAGACTTTTCCTATACATGCACCTTGGAGTGAAGTCTCAAGTGGCAGAACGTTAACTAATGAAACACTAGTTAACATAGCAGCCCATTTCACAATGTCCTTTTCTTTAAACTCCCCTTGAACATGGAATCATTTAGAATGGATTCTACTAAGATTCAGAGTTGTGTAAATGATAGAAACAAGGTTGATGTGCTCAATATAAAGAGAATTTTATACAAAGAGCCAAAAAAGAGAGTTTTATAGATAATGAAAACAGAAACATTCCTACAGAAAACTGCAAAGGCTAGGTTAGCTGATGATGAAGTCAGTGGTTAAGCCAGCAAATGTTCAAAAACAGGAGTAATTTACTCTATAAGCACAAATTCATTCATTCGTTTGTTCGTTCGACTTTCTCACTATGTTGCCTGGGGTAGTCTCGAACCCACGGACTCAAGTGATTCCTAGCCGCACTCCCCCCAAGTAGCTGGGATTACAGGTGTGCACCACCGCACCTGGCAACAAGCACAAATTTGAATGATCAAATATCATCACCAACTAAATTTGCTTCTAGACAAGGCTGTGGGTCAGTACACATGTGTTTGCACAAGGGGGCGAAGAGGTGGGGGATGGCTCCAGTGGTGAGTGGATGAACTTGTACAACATTTCTGGACAACAACGGGGAATAATTAAGCCTAAAAAGTATATGTACTTTTTCACCCAGCAATTTGGCTTTGGTAAGCTGTGCATTCAAATACACACAGATTATGTACAAGGAATGCTAACTGCAGCCTGTTTTTTTACAAAGGTAAAAAGTGATCATCCACTGTTGATAGGAATGGGTAAAAGTGTTCAAGAGATGAGAAGATGATTTCTTTTAATTCTGCCTTACTGCATTATCTGAATAGACTGAATTATCTTGTAAGCTCTTGTAAGCCTTCTTAAGAAAAAACTTAGTTTTAAATTCCTATGAATTCAAGTTAATCTTCCCCATCACATTTTCAAGTAAACAAGATTTTGTGATAGTCTCATTTCTATATCCCCCATCCCCCGGACTGCTGTTTTATTAGAGAAAGCAAACAATGACACTCATTGACTGAGTATTATCTCTACAGCCATATTCATAAGCCTCAAGCTTCACCGGAGAGAACAATCATGCAAAACCTCAATCATCGTTTGCAAAATACATTATTCTCCTCCCAAGAATTCTAAGAGCGGGATTAGGAGGCAAAAGTATCTGTACTTGATGAGCGAATTGAGATCTGGAAAACAGTCATCTGAAGTTGGAACGCAAATCCCATTCTACAAACTCACTTAACTGTTCAATAAAAAATGATTGTGTTCCCATGCTGGGCACCAGGAACAAAATGAGGAGAAAATCTATGGCAGTCCCTGCTTCCTGGAGAGTCACATCTAACGTGGAAGAGAGACAGGAACCAAAAGGCTTCCTCACAAAGGTAAAGCAGGACCTGAGACACACGAAATGGAGGGAAGACCTGGCAGACCCTGTGCCTACAATAAAAGGGTTTGACCAAATCATGGAAGGAGTGGCAGCAAGAAGAAGGCGTCCCTGAATATGACACTGTGCTGGAAACTGAAAGGAAGAGTAAGGACATATGAGGACAGGCACTGAAGACGTGGGTGAAAGGAAATCAACACGGTGGCCAAGCAATAGTGGTCTGGTACGTCGGGAAGAGGCAACCCACCAAGGTTGTATGAAGAGACTCTGTCCTTATCTTAGGAGCAAATGAGGAGTTTGAAGCATGGAACAAATAGCATTAAGATTCCCCCGTTGAAACAACTTGCCTGGCAGTGTGAGTCAGAAGAGAGACAGGCTGACAAAGTGTCCAGGTAACAGAGGGTGGTATTTTGGACCAGAGGGCAGATGTAGCGTTGGAGAAAAGTGGGTGGGTTCATGGACAAAAGACGAGGCAAAAGCCAATGGGATTTACTGATGGCTTTGATATAGCAGGTGGGGGAACAACATGGAAATATAGGCAGGACAACATGGAAATTATGGGCATCATACAGGTTCCATCTGGACTGTTAGGGGTCACGTGTGGAATGAAAAAGAAATTGGGACAGAAGAGATTGGCAGCATTCTGTGAGGCCACAGAACAGGGATCTTGGGAAGCATGTTCAGGTCCCACTTTAATGAAGTTGTGAAGCCCCTTTTATATCCAGCAAGGAAATGTTACAATGATGTCATGAGGAAGGAGCAAAGTGCATGTGACATGCAGCAGGGAGGATGGAGGGATGCGTGATAACAGGAGAATTTACCTGTGGGGGCAACGGTCATTACTAATAGGTCTTATGTCTCTTGGGACATTCCAAAGAGGTTAGGAAGCTGGGTGACAGGTAAGAGACCTGGGTGCTGTTGCCCATCCTCTAGTGTGCCAGAGGGGGCTGGAGAGATAGGAGGTGTTCCTCTTATCTGAAGCTCCATCTCTCAACCTGCTTCCACATTCTACGAGGACGACAGAGGTACCATTCACAGAGCAGGAAGCACTGGAAGACAGACAGCTTGAAAGGGGGCTGGACATAGGTTTTTCTGAGGTGCTCTTGGAATTCACGAGGAGCCGTGGATCACAAGGAAGAGCATGTACAACAGCAGGGCACAGCTAGTCAGAGCCAGAGGAGACACCTGGGAAGAACTTGCATTTAGAAATCACCACAGCCCCGACTCCACAGAGGCTAAGTGGATACAGAGCAGAGGGCAGGAAGGCACTGCTGAAACAGAACAGCCAGGTGAGACGTGGAACAGATGTCTGCAATAAGATGAGACCTGCTGGTTGACGATGGGTCTGCCATGATGGGCGAGGAGCTGAGAAGCGTGAGTGGCGTTTTCGAGAAGCTGGGCTATGAAGCAGGAGAATGGAGTCGAAGGTGTGAGGCATCAAGGAAGGGTGGTGTCTACTGGAGCGTCTCTGGCAGCATGTACCTGGGTGTGTTTTAAAAGGGAGGGGGTCAGAATGAGTGCGAGAGGGCCAGATAGGGGCACAAGATGATGGAGAGGAGAGCGTGCAATGGAGCCCTGGTTTGAGACGGAAAGACAAGCTCATCACCTGGGGAGAGAAAAGGCTCTGGCAGAGTTATGTTTCCTCTGGGGGGAAGGTCAGAAAAACTCCTCTTTGAAGCTTTCTGATTCCCTTGTAGAATCTTGTAGAAAACGGAGGCTCATTGGAGAAAGTCTGAAACACAGACCTGTGTTATCTGGGACTATACATTGACTGGAGAATTCTAGTGGGGCTCCCCAGGCCTGCTGGGCACCCATACACGAGCCTGCCATTCTGTGCTCCTACAGCCTCCAAGGTCGCCTCTGGGGACAAGTCGGCCACCCGCCCACATTAACAATTCTGCCAGAGAATCCTCCTAAACGCTAGCAAACCATTCAGGACAAACGAAGATGCTCTGGCAACACAGATGCCAATTTTATCAACTGTTTTAAAACATCTTTCTTCTGTTTTTGGCATTTCTGAGGAAAGCATCAAATACAAGCACCCGGCTGTGCCAACTCGGCATGTGGGTTGAGAACATGGCGGTCTGGGAACATCAGACAGGCCCGAATCCCTCACCCAGGGAGCGCACGCAGCTGGAATGTGACCAGACAAGCTCAGGTCAGGAGAATGGGGGTCGGCGGGGACACAGCCATTACCCGTGAGGCTGCTATTCGTACCATCGGGAGGAAAGGTCTCCCAAAGCAGGATTTAAGTCATTATGAATGGACGAGCTAGAAGCAATAAGGAGAAAGCTGGGGTTGCTGCTTGACCAGAGTGTGGTACCTAGGGAGAGCCTTGGGGAAGATGCTTTGGAACCAGACTCGGTCACCCCAGACCAATCACACGCTGACTGAACCCACGCAGAATAGAACACGTTCCAGATGCGCTGACAAGGTAACAAATGCTCCCTAATTTTCTTCTTTTCTGCAGACAGAGCTCTGGATGGTCACGACTGAAAGGTCATGACTGAAAGGACCACCTCATCCTTCAACCACCCACGGCCCCGTTCTCACTCAAGCCACATCGTGGTCCCCAAGGCAAACTTCCGCGTCCACATGAGCTCATGGTCAAGGGACTCACTGAAACTGAAAGGTCTTTGAGAAACGTCACTCCCAGCCAGGAGACCTCAGGGAGTGTCTCTGCGGAGATGGGGGCGGGAGGGGGGCTTCTGTGAGTTTCCAATGGCTGCCGCAATAAAGAACCACACCTGCGTATGTGGACAGGCACTTGTTTGCTCCCAGTCCTGGAGGTCACCATATGACAAGAGAGCTGCTCCTGGGGTCTCTCACACCCCCCCCCCCGTGTCCTCACATGGTCTTCTGTTCACACTGGGGAGACACTGGTGGCGATGACTGGGGGGGGGGGTGTCACCTGGACCTCTCTCAGCTCCATGAAATGATGCAGGTCAGGCTAGATTAGGGGCCATTCTTAACAGGTTCATTTTTACTTAACTGTTCCTTTAAAGGAGCCATCTTTAAATAAAGTTATAGCGAAGCCTTAGGGCTTCAACATACACCTTTTATATTATTTTTTTCAGCATTTTATTTTTTAAATAATTCATATATATTTTATATATATATATATATATTTAACATCTTTGTATTCCCTGGGGCTCACCCACCACCTCCCCTCCCCGACTGCTCCCACTCATCCCCCACCCCCAAGTTGTATACTTTAGTTTGGAAGTTACCTTGTTTTGACTTTTGCTTCTGGTCTTTTCTTTGGTTTTCCTATGTCCCATGTATTAGTGAAACCATTTGTTTTCTGTCTTTTTGTTTTTGACTAGTTTCTAATATGATTTCTTCTAGGTCCATCCATGTTAATTCATCAAATTTGTCATTTTTAATTGATGAGTCATTCCATTGTGTATACAGACCACATCTTTTTCACCCATTTGTCTGTTTTGGGACATTGGGGTTGTTCCCATGTCCTTGCAATTATAAATACGGTTGCAGTAAATATCTGAGCACAGGTGCCCCTTTGTACAAGCAACATATATTTCAGAGGGACATTCCTCAGTCGACAGCTCCCATCTCCCACAAACGGGCCCCAACTCTCCTGCTGCCTCTTGCCTTGCTTGCCTACATTCAGTTGGCTCCTCCGACTCCAGCTAACCTGAATTCCCCATTTTGGAACATGACTTCTGCACAGAAATCCCTACACTGAAAAGGCCAGGCAAGAGGAATTACTGACCTCAGAGCCATTCTTCTCTTCCTTCACCTTCTTCTCGCCCCTCTTGTTTTGGTGAGTGACGTGTTATGCGGGTTTTGTAGGCAAATGACATATTTCAAGTATTTTGGAAAGGATCTTAGTACATCAGTTATTTGACATCGGTGGTTAGGAAAGAGATTATTTATTGTGCCAGGCATTGGATGGGTGCTTTATACATTCTCATTTAATATTCCTAACCAAGTGGCCACTTTTAACATAAAAAAAAAGCCAAGTTCTGAAACTTTAAGTTGCCCAAGGTTCTATATCTCAGGACTCAGAGTCAAATAAATCTGACTCCACTACTGTGCTTTTTTGCTGCAATGTAACAGATCTGTCCTCTAAAAGTCAGTGGATACAACACAAGGTCATCTTCCCCTTCTTGCTTAAAAATTAAAACAAGATATAACACAACGCAACAAAATCATGTCATCATCCACTGGAACATATATAGGAACCAGGTATGTCACAGAAAATTGCCCAATGTTTGGAATTCATTGGGCAAATGAGTCTTTCTGCAGTTGAGTCCTAGAGGAAATTACTTTGATTTTTTTTTTGTAGTAATTTGTTTGAACATAATTTTCTCAGGTTGAAAGTAATTATCCTATTAACTTCATGTCTGGTTGGACTGAAAAGATATGTTAAAGCATGCCTTCTTTATCTAAACCTAGCAATTTTTTAGAGTTGTTTGCTTCTGGTTCAAAGAGAATAACAGGGACTGGGTTTATCCCCATGCAACAACTCCCCCGGCCCCCCGCCCAAGGGAAACATTACATAACCCAGGACACTCCGCAGAGAGGAACAGGGATACCTGAGTGACAAGACATAAGTCCAGCTCCCTGTGATTGCCCCAGTGTCTGCCTTGATGAGGGTCCAAACTGGTAATGAAGAACACAGGCTGAGCTTAGAGAAAATACAGGGGTGGAAGTGAAGGGGCTGAGGGTGCAGGGGCTGAGGTGTGAGAGCTTATAGAAGCTCACAGATGCACCACCTTTCCAGAAAGAGCAGTTTAGGACACTGATGAGGGAAAATAAGCCCATGGAAGGACTAGAGGTATTAATGCCATGTGCTCACACAGGGTCCGGAGTGCTCCCTAGTACTACTCACCAGGCAGACTGTAAAACTTCTTCATTCATGGGCAGCGAGCCCATTGCTGGAGTCACCCTTGGCAGTGGAGAGTGATTAACCCCAGACTGTATACTGCACCAGTTCACACAACTAATCTTCAAAGTCAGATCCGAAAGGATGAAAGCATTTTCCAAATGATTTAATTGCATCTCAGAGGACTCAATAAAATTGATGGCAGAAATAATCCGGCACTCAACAAGGTAATATTCACAGTAAAGAGAAAAAAATCGCAGGGCAAGCATGACTCATAATTGGGTAAAAAGCAACCCATATCTGATGTAGGACTGATACAGACGTTAGAGATTTGTAGAAAGGGTGTGAAGACATCTGGGATGTTCAAATTAAGCTTCTAGGGATGATGACTACATAGTGTAAGATTTAAACACACACATACACATACACACACACACACATACACACACACAGTGGATGAGATTATCATTAGATTAGTCATTACAGAAGAAAGGCTTGTGAACTCAAAGACCTAGCAGTAGAACCATCCAAACGAAGCACAAAGAAAAGAGCATCTGAGAACTGGAGAACAACTTTAGACAGTCTGCTGTGCGTATAACTGGAATCCCCAATGAGGGGAGATGGCAGGAAAAGGGAAAAGGAGGGGGGAAAGTATCATGAAATAATGGCTAAAATTTCCCCAAATTTGATGAGAACTATAAACCTACAGACTCATGAAGCTCCACACACCTCAAATCTAAGAAAAGTGATGAAAACTTCAGAGAAGCACAGTGCATCAAATTGCCCAAAAACAGTCATCAAGAGAACTAGCTTAACATTAGCCAGAAAAGAGACATTATGAACAGAAGACCAAAATACAAAGGACAATTTTTGAATGTGCTCAAAGAAAACAAAACTCATTTTAGAATTTTGAATCCAGTAAAACTGTTTCTTTGCACAAGGAGACCTGAGCCTCTCCTTTGGGGCCTGCCCATGGAAACCACCACCTTTGGGTAAAACTCTCTCTGTGTGTGATCCACCTACTCCACAACTTCACCTCTGCTGGCACTGCCAACTTTACTCTGTTTGGCTCTGTGCTACCCTTCGTCCTTCGCACCTGGAGTCTGTCTTTCTACTTTTTATTTTTAATTAATCACTTTGTTCGTATATTCATGCATATGTGTATATATATATTTATACACACGCACACACACACATACACACACACACACATACACACACACACACCCCTCCCCTCACCCTAGCAGCTTGCCCCAGCTCCTCTGTCACCTTATTTTGAGGTTTTCCTGGTCTTTTGTTATTCCTATATCCCATCATGTCTTTCACAAAGAGCCCCTCTTTATCTCAGAAGTTCCCAGAAGCCCAGGAAGAGCTGAAACCAGGGGTGCTGTGTCTGTGTGTGGGTGAAGGAGGTCCCCCTGACACCAGTGAGGTTAGAGAACCAGAGAGGCATGATGCCAGGTAGCCATGATTTTGCCACCACACGTGCCAGATATCATGCCCACTGCTATGGATGGAATGTATTCCCCACCTCCAAAATTCAGGCCAAAGCTCACACACCATGATGTGGCTGTACACACCATGATGTGGCTGTACATGGAAACAGGGTCTGCAAAGGTAATTAAGGTTTAGTGAAGTCAGAGGGGTGGGAGCCAAAACTGAGAGGACTGTGGTCTTATTAAAGAGAGAAGGGGGAGGGGGGGGAGAGAGAGAGTCTTCCTTTTGTCCCCCACCCCTGCTTCCCTTCTCTTATTCTGTGTGGGGCACGGTGAGAGCGTGATCTGCATGAGACAGACAGGTGCGTCCTCACCAGAACCTACCCATGCCAGCCCAGTATGTGGGTTTCCAGCCTCCGAAACAGCAAGTGTCTGTAGTTCTGGCTGCCGTTAATGGTATTTTGTTACGGCCGCCTGAGCTGAGACACTGACCAATGGCAAACCTCTTCTCTTGGCAAGGAGAAGAGCATCAGATGATCAGAAGAACTAAGGCAACCTTCTTTCCTGAACATCACAGTATTTATTTACAAGAAATCAGAATTGTTTTATTGGATCCCCAGCAAGGCAGTTTTAATCATTTGGGACAGGCCTCAATGCTTTCTTTTTTTCTTTCTTTCTTTCTTTTTTTTTGAGACTAGGTCTCGCATGTGGCACAAGGTAGTCCCGATCCCGCGGACTCAAGTGATCCCCGGCCTCAGCCTCCCAGCACTTGGACTACAGGCACGTGCCACCACGCCCAGCTTAGGCCTCACTGCTTTCTCAGCAAATGTGAGGGATAAAATAAAACGGGTCTTACTGGACGCGCTCTCACGATAACCATGTCAAACAGTCACGTCTTCATCCCAGGTTTTCAGGTATCCTATCAATAGTCAAAGGCGCTCAGAATCTACGGGCTGCTAAATGACAGAGCAACTGTTTAAACAGAGATTGCCGGGCCATGATGCAGTGCTTTCCCCAACAGGGTGAGGAGATAAACCTCACATGTTTCAAGATGGGGTGGGAAGAGGAGAGAGCTGCTGGAGTGCAAAACCCAGGGCCAAAACTGATGTCACAGCTCACTGTCAAGGGCCAGGCAAGCTTTCTCTCTCTCTCTCTCTCTCTCTCTCTCTCTCTCTCTCTCTCTCTGATTTGATTTTACTCACTGTAAACTGTGGATGATAAAAACACCAGCTTTGGGGGAACATTGGCAAGCACATGTTGGCAAGCTAAGGTCCAGCTGATGGCCTGTTTGGCTACTGCCTCAAAGCAAAGACTGGCTTTTATATTGCTAAGTGGCTGAAAAATAAAATGCCCCATATTTCATGACAAGCAAAAACCGCACAAAGCTCAAGTACACGTGTCTATAAAGCTTTATTAAAGCAACTGCACGCTTAGGCAGGCACGGGCTGGGGCTGTTTTCGAGGGACGGTGACAGAGTTGGGTGTTGCTATGGTGATGGCACAGCCTGCAGAGTCTAACAGATTGAACACCTGGATGCTTTGGGTTTTGTTTTCAGAAGAAGCTTGTCAAGCCCGGATGTAAGAACACATGAGATGCATTTGAATTTAGAGACAGACCAGGGCCCCAAGCAGAAGCTTGGGACAGGACGTCAGCTTGCTGAGTTCACGCCACTGGCTGCTTGGTATCTCTCTGGTTTCCCCATCCTTCAGCCTGCAGGTGCAATCGGGTCAAAGGGGCAAAAGCTTCCAACCAACAAGCCACAGATTCGCATCACCCATGTGCAGCAGTTGCCAGACAAATGCAATTTAAGCCACACAGGGTTTATTAACAAGGGAAATTAACCAGGAAAACGAAAGGTCCTTAATGCCATAAGTGGCCGGTTACCTTACCCCAGTCACCATTTCGTCCAAAAGTCCCAAACACATGTCCAAGACAGTGCCCCTTGTAGGCAATGCAAAGTCCAGTCTTTCTCTGGCATCTTTTTGCTTCTTCTCTCTCCAACCTTCCAAGTTGCTCCGCTTCTCCAAGGCTCTTCAAACTTCTCCAACAGATACTGCTGCAAACTCAGCTTTCCAAATATGCTGCCTTGCTGCGGCTCCAGGCATTTTCTTTACCAGGCCCACCTTCGGTGGCATCTAGTCAAAACTACCAGGCCTGCCAGGCCCTGGTCACCCCTGGCCTGCCATTCTGGCATCTGACTCCACACCGACACCAGCTACTCCTCTGTCAGCCACTCTCCCACCATGGCTCCTTGCCACCTCCAGCTCACTCTTCCAGGGGGCTTCCCCTGGCAGGCCATGTGGGCCTGTTCTCTCAGTCTGCCATTCCTCTCTCCTCCCTTTTTTTATACGTCCTCTCTTCCTGCTACCCATTTTCTCTCATGGTTCTTTCAGACTCCACCCACCAGCGCATTTTGGTACCAACAGTTTTAACTGCATCACTACCCCGTGTCACAGGTACCAACAAGCTGGCATATTAACCTCAAGCCCTTGGTCCCTGGCATCAGTGGTGTTCCTGCCATGGATGGTGCCATGCATTAAAAAGCTGATTGAAGACTTCCCAGCCCCTACAGGGCCTCCCCCGGCACCACCTGCCTTGAACGCAGGAATAACAGGTTAATGGCACGTGCATGGCGATCCATGCTCTTAACTGACCAGTCAGTAGACATAGTGACCAGATCAGGGCAGGACTGATGGCGAATGACCAGCAGTGTACGTCTGCTCCAGGGAAACTACTATTCCATCAGGAAACGCATTCCTTCTCCTGGGAGCATGTTAAAGCCCTTCTATGAAGGGACACTGGGGGCTGTTTCCAAGACAGAAACGGTGAGAAGAGGCTAGAAGGCTGGGCTGGAATAGGAGCTGCCTGAACTCACTCCCCAGGGGCAGAGGTCCACAAACTTGTGCACCAGGGACTTTGGGGACACCTAAGTTGTCCATGTGTAAATGAATGGGTTATCCCAGCGTGACAGACCATGTTTGGGCATCTTGAGACCGAGTGTTGGCCTAGGTTAGCAGATACACGAACAGCCTTCCAAAGAAGCCTAGTAAAGGAAATCATCACAATGGGAGTGCTGAAATACAGAGAGGACAAACCCACTATTCAGGGAGCATTATTCACAACCCAAACGTGGAAGCAACCTAAATGCCATTCACAGCTGATGGTACACACACTCTAGTAAGCCTACCTCTCCGTGGAATATCATGCAGCCCTGAAAAAGGCGTCCAGCCCTCCATGGTATCCCATGAACCTGGAGAACACTGTGCTCAGCGCAACGGCTCAGTCACGGAAATCAAGAATGTGGTCACCTCAATCAGGAGTCAAGTGGAGAAAGTCAAACTGGTTGGGCCAGGGCCCAGGAGGAGGGGGGAGGGGGAAAGTGAGTTGTAGTTTCATGGCAGTTTCCATTTCCTAAGATGGAGTTCATAGTGACCTGCAGCACCACAGCATGCTCAGAGCTAACCCTGATGTCCTCCTCACTCCATCACAGAGAAGAGGGCAAATGTGATGTTCCATGTTTTGAAATGTGATTAAAAAAAAAAAAAAAAAAGCAAGAGCAGTGACAATCTTCACCTCCATGACTAGCACTTTCTGAACACTTGAAGAGGTCCCAGCCTGGGTTGACATGCAGGTACATATTGTCCCGTTGGATCTTTTCCAAATCCCACAAGGTGGGCATGATCACTGCCATCTTACCCAAAACAAAGTGGTCCTTGGAAGGCCAGACTCCCACTGTTAAGAAGCAGAAGGGTGATTGGGACCAGTCTCTGAGCTCATTCAACTGTGCAACAGCACACTAGCCAGCTAGGATGTCTGCATTTCTAGAGTCTGGGAAAGAGATGGAACCACAGAGGAGACAGCCAGAGTAACTGTCTCATTGGGGTGGGGATAGGGGTGGGAGACATCACCCAAGTTGTCCCATCAAGACTTGTCCTTGATGCCTCTAAAAAGACTGTGAGCCTGAAGCCGGGCGTGGTGGCATGTAATTCAAGCACTGGCTGGGGCCAGGGATCACATGAGTCCATGGGTTCAAGACTACCCCAGACAACTTAGCGAGACCTAGTCCCAAAAAATAGCTGGGTGTGGTGGTGCACGCCTGCAATCCCAGGTACCTGGGAGGCTGAGGTTAGGGATCACTTGAGTCTGCGGGTACCCCAGGCAACATAGTGAGACCTAATTTAAAAAAAGACTGTGAGGCCACCTCACCTCTGGAGCCTGGGCCGTTATCCCTCCCTGCTCCTGTGTGCACTTTGGGGGCCCATGTTTACAGACTACATAAGCCCATAAAATGCACGTTTTCCAAGAGTACAGCTCACTGGATTTTTACAGACTGGCTTCACCCATGGGGGTCAACCCTGAGATCAAGGAACAATTGTGGCCAAACCCTAGAAGTTCTCCTGCATCCTCTCCATGGTCCATTCCATTCAAACAACTGACTCTCAAGTCTGTGACGTCAGTCCTCAGGTGGGCATTTTGTGGGGGACAGAGAGATGAGGCTGCAGCAGGAAGTGACTGAGAGCAGAGCTGTAACTAGACAGATGGCAACGCGATTCCAGTCTCTCCTGAGTAACTTTGTGAACATGACCACCTCCTTAAGGCAGAGCTTCATCAAAAAAGGGAAAGAAGGGCCTTTCTGGAAAGAACACAATGCTATAGGAAGCCCACGCTACGCCTGGCGCTGAGTCACACATCACCCCCTGGAACAGGTGTTGGTTCTCGTAAGTTCGGCTGCCTCTATAGTTCAAGGTTGATGGAACAGTGGCCACAGAGACATCACCTGCCAAGCTGTCTTCAGCCTTTCCTACGGGCCCCTGACTGGGAACGTTTGCTGATCCCAGCTCTTCAATGTGGGTCAAGTTCACGGCTGTGTTCATAGAGACTAGAACAATCTGACACCTGGGAAACATGCGGTGCCTTTCGTGCGGACAAGGTGTAACAAATACACCATGAACCCATTAAGTTATCACGGGTGGATTTTCTGTACTTTGCCTTCATATTCCCAAACATATAAGGAAGTTGTAAAGTCATAAAAATCAAGCTCGATAAACGCTGAAAGGAGTCAGCCTTTGAGTGACCCTGGAGTGACCCTGGAGTGACAGAGGAGGATGAACAGGTCCTAAAATCCAGGCAAAGGAGACACACCCATGGTGAAGCCAAATCTAAGCGCGGCTGTGAGGCAAGACTGAAGCCAAAGTCTGTCACAGGTGGCGCTTCTGGGAAGGGTGAGGAGACAGGTCCTTTGGGCAAGAACAGAGGGGGTAGAGACTCTGAGAAAGGCTACTGAGGGGCTGAGGAGAGGCCCCAGGGCCTGGCTGGAGTTCAGACACCCTGGGATTTGGCCCGAGGCGAAGGTTACTTGTCACTCAAGTCTGGGTTTCCCAGAGATGGGGGAGGTGAAAGCTGCTGAAGATGCCATCATGGTCTATTGTTTGGGACACTGAGATACCAGCTTGGCCTTTGCCTGGGGTATGTGTCCCAGGTATTGACTGGCGGGAAGACACCATTTTGGAAGCATGGTCTTTTGCTTGGGGTCCTTCCTCCAGATCTGGGGTGGTGTAGAGATGCCATCTTGGACACTGTTTGTGTAGGACTTTAAACCGGACAATAACTCAGGTAAGACTGTTAGGCACACTTTAGAAATGGGACAATAAAAGTACAGGAAAGTTTTATTAGAGTGCAGAGCTGAGGGCTACTAAGTCAAAGGGACTTAGAGTCCTGGTTGCCTGTAGCACATTCATTTTATATTTTGGTGAAGCTCAGACCTTATCTCAATGGATACTTTATCTGGAGCAAAGCTGAGGCACAGAAGCAAAATGGAGCGGGGTTAAGACGTCCTGGACGATTTACATACGTCAGATTTTACTTGTGCTGGGCTGTCTGCTGTGACCGGGCCTGCCTGCTCTCCCTCTCATGGGCGCTGTCTGCCCATTCCCAAGGCCGTTATGCTTTGCCCTGGTATGTTTTCTCTTACCTGCGCTCATGGCCAATGTGGCACTATCTAGGCTCTTGCGGCTTAACAAGACAACTGGCCACTTGTGGTGTCAGTGACTCTGTTCCACCTTGTCCGCTACATAAATCCCCTTATTGTGGCTTCCTGAACCTGGGTGGTCTTGCAATTGTACAGGTGGGTGAAGAACACAAACAGTAAATGGTAAAGTATTTACTGTCCTGCACTGTCCTTCATCGGGGCTTCGGTGCCCACACACTGGCTCTTTTAGCTCACGGGCGGGCACCATTCTCAGAGGTTCGGTGCCCGGGCTGCTGCTAATTTATGGGTTAGAAAGGAAAACTCCAGCTTGACTGGAAGAGAATGAGAGAGGCCGGGAAATGTCCTCAGGACCTGGCATCACTCAGGTGAAGGCTGCGAGAAATAACGAGACGGCGTCTCTTCCAGCGTTGGAGAACATCATTCCAACATAAAACACCGGGAGATAATGTTCCACAGGATGTGCTACAGCGGAATCTAATTGGCTGTGTCTTGTCCCTGCTCACCTCTCACTTCCAATGAAGGGGGGGGGTGGGCACCAGCTCTGATGGCCTGTCACTTTCGAGCAAGCGTCTTCTGCAGCACGAATTGTCGCCTGACCCTGTGTGGGCAGATCCCTGGACACAGAATTAGATCAGCTAAGTGTGCGGTCATCTGTCATGTCCCCAAGATGGTTGGGAGGTGGGGGAGTTTCCATTCATATTGGATCCTGAGTCTTGAATCGGAATTTCACTTCTGAGCTCCTGGCCTCCGTCGAGGAAATGAACGTGTGGGGCTCCCCCGGAGTGTCCTGACTGGCACGTCTGCTGCCGGCCCTCAGTCCTCATGTCTGGACAGGGCTCACCATCACCACATCCTTAAGGCATCAGTAGTTCCCAAGCCAGCGGGTATAGACCAGTGCAGTCGAATGCAACAGCCACCAGCCCACGGGACTGTCACGTGCGTAAAATGCAGGGGTCTGAGTCAAGAGGGGCTCTGCGCATGGAACACGCAACAGATGCCAAGACCTCACATAAAAAGGAGGCAAAATATCCCATTCCGAGCTTTCTGGATGGATTCCAGGTTAAAACGACGTTTCAGGGTGTATTAGAGTAAACAAAACCTATTTCTAAATAATGGCACTTTCTAAAGCCCTTTCGTGAGACGACTGCTAGAAGTCTGCACCTGACACGCAGCTGCTAGCATCTTCCACTGGACAGTCAACAGCAGGGCACCAGGGACGGCCTTGAGATCCGGCTCCCTGCTTGCCCCTCGGTGTTCTGTCTGTCGCTTATGTCACCACTGCCCGCCTTCCTGTCCCCAGCCACTGTCTTCCAACTCCAGCCTGACCGGCAGACACTTAAACAATCTATTTTCTGATCTTTGTATGTGGGTGTCTATTCGGTCACCTCCTCCAGGCCTCATGGGACTCAGTTGGGGGGTTCATAAAAGTGGGTTTTGCCCCTCTTGCCCGATTCCTGCTGGCTCTGCAGACCGCCACACACCTGGCAGACGCCCCCAGGACCCACTTCTCCACATCTGCTATGTCTGCACTGCTGGTCAGGGGTTCCCGGAGCTGAAGTGCTAGGTGTGCGCTTCACAGAAGAACAAATGGGAATCAGCCAGGGAACACAGAGCCAAAGACAGTGTCTCCACCCAAAGACAGCGACCCTCACTGTGCTTTCACTGTCCAGTTCCAATAAAACAACTGTAAACAGAAACAGGCTGAACTCATTGATATGGAAGTCCATGTCTTTGGATCTAAACATGGAAATGCTGGTCTGGGGTGCAAACAGAAATGTTCTAGAATGTTCCCTGCAGCACCACTTGTAAGGGCAAAAGATCCAGAAGCACTCCAGGACCCCACCCTCCCAATGGCGGTGACAGGCGACGGCACATCCTTCACCAGGACGGCGTGAGCTGTGGACTAGCAATGGTTCTCCTAGCAGGAGAGGTTCTATCCACGATGCATTAATGGGGGACAGGGCACGGGATATGCGTCTCCTCACCTGGTTGTATTTTGAGCATATGTGTCTGGACGTGTAGGCGCACAACCTTTTATTGCAAATTGGGGGTTGTGTCTGCTGGGGGGGGCACCTTCCCTGTGTATTCTGCTCGAACTTGCACCTCCTATGTACACTTACAGATAACCAGGGCTCCCAGGGAGCTTTCTTCTGTTTCTGTATCATTAAGGTGCCCACCACCCCCTCTCCCAAGCCCAGCAGAGGGTTACAATATGAATCTGCGGTCACCTACCGTGATCTTTTTGTGGTCGGGAAACTCGAGGCCGAAGTAGTCCCCCTCCACGAGGTTGAGGTGGCTGCAGACGGCATCCAGCAACACTTTCCCCGGGGCTCTTTGCTGCAACAGAGAGAGAAGTTACCCTCGGGGCTGGCAGCAGAGGCGCAGACACACAGGTAGCCTCTTCCTCTTCATCCCTAGGGGCTTCTCAGCATCATCACCTGCACCCCACATCCGTAGGCCGAGACCATCAGCCCCGGCACAGCCCTGGCCCTTGTCATACTCAACTGGGATTCTTTGCAAACTCCTGGGCCTTGTCACGCTCAGCCGGGATTCTCTGCAGTGTTCTCCCCACCACCAACCCTGGTGGTGCTTACCCCAGCCATTTAAAAATTAATAGAGTCTAGTCTTTAGAACAATTTTCAAAGGTCCACAAAAAGTTTATTTCTCTCTTGTCCACTGCTGTTGAGACAATAGCTACAACCAGCAGGGAGAGCAGAGTGTAGATTTCTCAAAAACCTAAACGTAGACATTCCACACAGTCCTATAGTCCATTGATTTCACTTTTCAGTATTAACTAAAAAAATACAAAAATACCAATTTGAAGAGAGATGTAACCCCAAGTTTGTATAGCATTACTTATAGTAACTAAGAGACAGAAGTCACCTGAGTAACCACAGACAGACATCTGGATAAAGAAGATGCAATACATGTACCAAATGGGACTCTAAACAGCAACGTAAAAGATGTTCCCCTACCATTGGCAGCAACAGGGATGGCCCGAGAGCGTAGAATGCTTTGTTGAATGGGTTAGACCGAGAAAGATGATTTCACTTATAGGTCTTATAGAGAAATAAAGTGAATGAACTAAATAAAACAAAATAGGCTTCTAGACTATAAGACAACTTAGTGGTTATCAGGAAGGGAGGAAGAAGGATAGGTCAGTTGGGTGAAAGGGGTAAACAGTGAAGGAAAGAACTGGAATTTTAGTGGTGAACTTATACAGTATAGGCAGATGTTGATTTTTAATGATGCACACCTAAAATGACAAGTTATAACAATGTTCGATGGAAATACAATCAGCAGACAGCACAGAGAATTCTCATATACCTCTCCCTACTACACATACAACATCCCCTGTAGTAACCTCTTGTGGCAGTAACAGAGCCAGTACGTTACTAGATTATTATCCCCCAAAGTCCCTATATTACATTAGAGCTCATTCTTTGTGTTGTAGAGTTCTATGGGTTTGATGAATATATAACAGGATGTATCTACCATCAGTGGATCATACAGGACACTTTCCCCACCCTGAAAATCCAATGTCTTTCACTTGTTTAACCTGATCCCCTCCAGAGCCCTCAGGGACTGATGGTCTTTTGACTGGCTCTACAGTTATGCCATAATATCCCATATTACTGCATAATATCATATAATTGGAATAAGCCTTTTCCATAATAACATGTAACTGGACTCGCATATATATGAATTATCAGGTTGCCTTCTTTCACTTATGTTGACTTAATGTTCCCCCGTGTCTTTACTGCTTGAAAGTTGATTTCTTTGTGAATGCTGAGTAATATTCCTGGAGTAGATGGACCACAGTCCACCCCCTGAAGGACACACAGGATGCTCAAGTCCTGGCAATTATGGACAAAGCTGCTGTCAACATCTGATGTGCAGGTTTTGGGTGGACATACACTCTCTGCTCATGACCCCATGGGCTACAAGCTGTCCCTGTTTTCTTTCCTCTCCTTCACAGATATGGCAGAATTGGCCTGCTTCTTAAGATTCCCACTGGACTTAGTGTGGACTCAAATCTAGACCACACACACATACACACACTCGATGTCAAGGTCATATCATTAACCCCTGCATCCTCAATACCTAAAGCCCAGTGACCTATGTTAAAATGAATGCCTGAATCAATGGATCAAAATATTTTACTGTGCTATATGTAATTGAGTATCCATGAATCTATCTTGCAGTTCAATTTTGTGCTATTTACTCACCTTTGTATTTCTATTGCCTACAGAAATCAATGCTACACTCGTGTTTTCTACATGCCGAATCTATATGCTATAAAATATGCTGTTAAGATAACCTGATTTTTATCCTCAAAAGTTAAGAACCATGTGCCTAGCTTTCTCTTCACTAGCTGGTGAGTTCTTAGAAGGATCCAAGCTACTGTAGAGACCAAACATTGGGAGAAAACCTTTGTAATACATTGAACCAAGTCCTAACCCAGGGACCAAGGAAGAGTAAGAGGTACAGCTGTCCGTGTGCCCAGTCTGTGCCAAGGAGCCACCAAGGTGGCAGCCTCAAGGGAGATAAAGCTTTTCTTTAAAGTGGGTGCCACTTTAAAAATGCTCCATGTTCCTCTCTGAGCTCCAGAAGATAGTCAGAGCTCTCCAAAGGCAATAGTCTCATGGGGGAGGCCTCAATGTTCTTACCTGGTCTCAGGGTCATCAGTAGTTCATTTGGCCTAATGGTGCACCATCCTCAAGGTAAGGAAACTTGTTCTCCTCTGTCAAACATACCCCCCAACACACACACACACACACACACACACACACACACACACACACACCTTGTTCTCTGTCAAACATACCCCCCAAACACACACACACACACAACCACACACACACACCCTCTGCACCTGCACTTAAATGGTGAACTTAGGAGCCACATGGGTTATTGTTGACAAATCTTATTTTCCACCACGTTGGAGGAGTGACATGCCCTCCTTGGTGACATGATGTGCTGAGAAATTCGTCAGTCAGGCCAAGGCAGGGCCCAGGACTGTGTTCTTACCCCTGGCTTCAAAGAGCTGAGAATAACTGGAGCCCTTGTCTCTGCCCAGGAAGCTGCAACACTAACCAGACCATCCTAAAAATGGGTCAGGGGATGAGCCGGTAGAAGAATTCCTACATCATCAGATTTTTTAAAGAGAAGATCACATTCCAGTTTCACTCTCCTTTCTCACCACTCTCACTTGTTAGAAATAAACCGCCCATTATCTGACCAGCTGGCAAGCTCTCGTGTTTCCCTGGAATTCCTGGAACGAAGTGAATTTGATAACTTCAGCTAGATGGGCAGAGTCTGGGAAATCAGACTCTACAGAGCCAGGCTGGGAGTCTAAACAAGCGAAATTCAACACACAGCGGACGTCTCAACGGACACAACGTTGACTCCTCTCCGCCCCACATGGAGGGGGAGGCGCGAGCTGGTCTCCCGCAGGCTGGCTGAGCTGTTTGCCAGGGTCCTGAGCACTTCTTGGTAATGAAAGATGCTGAACTCTAATCAGTCAGTGTTCTAAAGCTAGTCTCGACTCCTGAATTCCATAAATCGTGTTATTTTGTACAAACCCTTTGTACAAAGTGACTCTTCTATGATGCCAAATTCTTATATAGGGAGACGTCGCCTAGTGACAGCTTGATGGCTTGGACACCTCCGATAATCCCTCCATGAAATAGAGGCCTATAAAGTGTTGGATGAATTCCCCCAAGGATGCTGGTGATAGTCAGGGACACAGGAAAAGCCAGCATGCAGCATCGCTACATAATATTTACGACAGTCGAAACGTCACCTTGCAGTCACCTCAGAGCCATCTCCTGGATAAATGGCACCATCATGGGCTCTAAAGGCTCAGCATCCAGTGTCATGGGGCAGCTTCAACACACAGTGTTTCCAAGCAGGGGGCACCAATGACCAGGGACCCTGTGTCCTCCCTTTAGGGGCTGACCTCGGTGTAACAATGCCCCAGGGCTAAAGCCTGTTCCAGAAAAATACCCCAGAGATGTGAGGCACAAAGAGCTTTGTCCTCAGGCTTTCAGAACCACCCTTCCTTCCTACCTACAGCGATGTATTGCCTCCATCCATGCAGCATCACGTTTCTGCACCGGTGGTTGATGAATTTTTTGAACATCACACTAAAAAGTACTTCCGGCATGTAAACTGGTCCAGCCACTATGGAAAGCTGTGTGGAGAACCCTCAAACGAATGGAAATGGAACTACCATTTGACCCAGCAATCACTCTTCTGGGAATCTCCCCAAAGGAGACTCAATACTTATACAAAGGGACACCTGTGCTCGGATGTTTACTGTAGCACTATTCACAATTGCAAGGACATGGGAACAACATGGAAATGTACCAAAACAGATGAGTGGATGAAAAAGATGTGGTAAACATACACAATGAAATATTACTCATCAATTAAAAATGACAAATTTCACGAATTTATGATAATATGGATGGACCTAGAAGAAATCATATTAGCAGAAACAAGTTCAAAAGAAAAAAGAAACCAGATGGTTTCACTAATATATGGCATATAGGAAAAACAAGCAAAAAGCCAGAAGGAAAAGTCAAAACAAGCTAATAACCAAACTAAAGTATACAACTGGGGGGGGGGGG
>PVHY01021450.1:0-23881 GCA_004024945.1 Uropsilus gracilis
AAATAAATAAATAAATAAATAAATAAATAAATAAATAAAAAATGAAGGAGAACATAAACAGCTGGGAGTATATCAAACTAAAAAATTTCTGTTCAGCAAAAGAGACAATGACAAAACAAAAAGAAACCCAACTGACTGGGAGAAAATTTTTGCCCTCCATATAAGTGACAAGGGTCTGATAACAAAGATCCATAAAGAGATCCTACAGCTCAAAAAAATAAAGCAATAAGCTGAGAAAACATTTGATATGATCCACCATTCATTTGTGGTTCTATTTAATTCCTTGTTCAGTTATTTATGTTCCTTTGTTTAGATTCTAAATCTCCTTGCAATATTTCCTAGAGTGAGAGTGTAGTAGTATAGTAACAAGCTCATAAAGATTTTGTTTGTCTGAGGTTTTTATTTTTGCCACATATAGGATGGAGGGCTTTGCAGGAAAAAGTATTCTTGGCTAGCATTTTTTGTCTTGGGTTTTTTTAATCTGTAATTCCTTTCTCTTCTAATTTATTAATGTATTTTCAGAGATGTCTGATATAGAAAATACCTGAGGAGAGGTATCAAATATTGTTCAAAAATTAACAATGTAAGAAAATAAATTATTTAGTTATCAAAAAGCAACATACATTTACAGTAAAATCCCATGAAATTACTGAGTATAGATGTAATATATGTCAATGTAATAAAAACCATATATGATAAATTTAAAACTAGTATCAATGGTGAAAAACTGAAACCCTTTCCACTAAGAGCAGCCACAAGAAAATGATGCTCATTCTCACCAGGAATATTCAGCTTAGTATTTGAAGTCCCACCTAGAGGAATTGGGCAATAGAAAAGCATAAAATGAGAACAAATTGTGGAAGAAATTGCAGATGATACAATAAAATGCATGGAGAGCCCTAATGACTACATGGGAAATCTAATTAAAACAATAAGCCATTCAGCAATGTGGCAGATTAAAAAAATCAACATCCAAAATCAGCAAACATTTTATATGCAAGCAATAAGCTAGAATAGACAGAAATTGAGGAAAACACCCTGTATGCAATCAAACCAACATTTTAATATCTAAAAATTAATCTAACAAAATAAGTTAAACAGTTGTCTAAAAAAACTGTACATTTTGTTAAAGAAGATAGTAGAAGACACAAAGAAATGGAAAATAGTCCATGTATGGATCAGAAGAAACACTATTCTCAAAAAGGTGATCTTTACCAAAGCAATCTATAAATACTATGCAATTATAATCAAAATCTTATTGGCTTCTTCAAAGATGGAACAAACATTACTGAAATTCATATGGAACCACACACACACACACACACACACACACACACACACCAGCCAAAGCTATTCTAGTAGAAGAGGGGGAAAATATGGTATCCTATTTTCACAAATCAAACCATTGTATGAAGCTTTAATAATTAAAACAGTACGGTACTGAAGCAAAGAAACAAAAACAATCAAATGGAATAGAATTGAGAGCTCAGAAATAAACCATACTTATATGGACACTTAATCTAAAACAAAGGTACAATAACATTCCCTGGAAGAGGAAAACCTCCTCAATAAATGTTGTTTGGAAAACTTGGTTACTACATGAAAAAGAATCTAGGTCATTATCACACACAATACACAAAAATACATCAAAACAGATAGAACATTTGAGTGTAAAACCTGAAACCACAAAATACATAGATGCAAACAGAGGCAAAACACCATGTTATATTTTCAGAGAAATCTTTATAGTACCATTCACTGCAACAAGGAAAACAAGGGAAACTTAGAAAAGTTTAAAATTTTTTATATAGCAAATACCAAAATAATTATTAATAAGTAATATATATATATATATCCACAACATTGTAGTCCCGGGGATCACCCACCATCTCCCTTCCAACTGGTCCCCCACTCCTGTTGTGTACTTTCATTTGGTTGTCCATATATTAGTGAAACCATTTGGTTTCTGTCTTTTACTTTCTGACTTGTTTCTGCTAATAAGATTTCTTCTAGGTACATCCATGTTATCATAAATTCATCAAAGTTGTCATTTTTAATTGATGAGTAATGTTCTGTTGTGTATATATAGAACATCTTTTTCATCCACTCATCTGTTTTGGGACATTTGGTTTGCTTCCATGTCCTTGCAATTATAAATAGTGTTCCCAAAACATCCGAGTACAGGTGTACTTTTGTTACCACACTGAGGTTTCCTTTGGGTATATTCCCAAAAGAGCAATTGCTGAGTAGTTCCATTTTCATTAGTCTGAGGGAAGTTCCATTTTCATTAGTCTGAGGGTCCGCCACACTGCCTCTGTAGTGGATGGAGCAGTTTGCTTTCCAACCAGAAGTGTAAGGGTGTCCCTTTCTCTCCACATCCTCACCAGCACTTGTTGCTGCCTGTTTTTTTTTGAAATGGGCCATTCTTGCTGGTGTGAGGTGTTATCTCATTGTGATTTTGATTTGCATTTCCCTGGTTGCTAATGAAGTTGAGCAGTTTTTGATGTGCCTGTTGGCCATTTGTATTTCCTCTTTGGACAGGGAAAGTTTTAGTTCCTCTCCCCGATTTTTGACTGGGTTTCTTGCTTTTTTTTTTGCTAAGTTGTGTGAGTTCCTCATTGACCAACACCAATTCATGATAAAAACCCTTGAAAAACTGGGGATAAGAGGAACATACCTCAACATAATAAAGCCATCTATGACAAACCTACAACATCATCTTAAATGGGGAAAAACTAAAATCATTCCAATTAAGATCTGGAGCCAGGCAAGGATGCCCACTCTCTCCACTACTTTTTAATATCATATTAGAAGTACTAGCTATGGCAATAAGGCAAGAGAAAGACACAAAAGGGATACAAATAGGAAAAAGAAGAATTGAAGCTATCATTATATGCAGATGATATGATTCTTTATGTAGAGAATCCCAAAAAATATACAGGAAAACTTCTTGAAACAATAAACCAGTTCAGTAAGGTTGCCAAATACAATTCCACACATAGAAGTCAGCAGCTTACCTTTATGTCAAAAACTAAGCAGAAGAAGAAGAAATTTTTTTTAAAAATCCCATTCACCATTGCACTGAATAAAACAAAATACCTGGGAATAAACCTAACAAAACATGTGAAAGAACTACACAAAGAAAACTTTAAAACACTGTTGAAAGAGATAGAAGAAGATATAAGGAAAAGGAAAGATATTCCCTGCTCGTGGATCAGAAGAATTAACATCATCAAAATGGCCATCCTACCAAAAGCAATCTACAGATTCAGTACAATCCCTATAAAAATTCCAATGACATATTTTAGAGAGATAGAACAAAAAATACTGAAATTCATATGGGATAACAAAAGACCCAAAATAGCAAGAAACATCTTGACCAAAAAAATGGAGATATTGTTATCCCAAACTTCAAATTATACTACAAAGTAATCAAAACAGCATGGTACTGCTACAAGAACAGACAACACAATCAATGGATCAGAATTGAGTGCCCTAAAATAAAACTACACATATATAGTCATTAATCTTTGACAAAGTAGTGAAAAACTTACAATGGAACAAAGACAGCCTCTTTAATAAATGGTGGGTTTTGGGAAAACTGGATCAAGACATGCAAAAAAAAATGAACCATGACACCTCCCTAACAACATGTGCAAAAACCAACTCAAAATGGATAAAAGACTTGTATGTAAGACCTGAAACTGTAAAATACATGGAAAACTTGGGCAAAACCCTCCATGAATTACAATTCAGAAATTTATATTTTGATATATCAATAGCCAGCAAAAAAAAATGAAGGAAAACACAAACAGCTGAGATTACATCAATCTAAAAAGCTTCTATACAGCAAAAGAGACAACCGACATGACAAAAAGAAACCCAACTTAGTGGGAGGAAATTTTTGTTCTCCATAAAATCAATAAGTGATTGATAATAAATACCAAAATTAGAATGAGGAAATGTCCTAAAGTAGGGAAGAAATTATTTGCAAACCCTACATCTGACAACAGACTGATATGAAGTCTAAACTGATCATATAGAGCTAAAAAAATAGAGAACAGATAACCCAATCAATAAATGGGAAGAGGATCTAAATAGGCACATCTCCAAAGAAGTCACATCATTAAACAATACATACATGAAAAATATTTATTATTATTTATCATTAGGGAAATGCAAATCAAAACTACAATAAGATACCATCACACATAGGGGAGAATGACTAACATCAAAATGAACAGAAACAAGTGTAGCAAGCGTGTTGAGAAAATGGAACATCTTACATAGCTAGTGAGAATGTAGACTGGTTCAACCTCTATGGAAAACTGTACAGAGGCTTCTCAAATGACTAAAGATGAATCTGCCATATATTCCAATTTGACTCCAGGTATCTACCCAAAGGAAACAAAAGCACAATTTCCAGAGGACATCTATTCTATGTCCACTGCAGCATTAATTACAGTAGCCAAGATATGGAAACAGTCTAAATGTCCAAAAGTAGATGAGTGGATCCAGAAGATGTGGTCTATATATAGTCAACAGAACATTATTCCACAATCATAAAACTTAAACCCATGCCTTTTGCAGCAACATGGATGACCTTGAAGCTATTATATTAAGTGAAATAAGCCAGAAGGAGAAAGATAAATATTGGATAGTACCACTAAAACATGTAATACAGATACAGCAGTATAATAGACCAGAGATAGACAATCTATAAATCCAACTGAATATAGATGCTGAAACTTCCAAATGGGGAAGGGATAGGAAAAAATAAGGAAAGAAGTGTAAAGGTCTATAGACTATGGTTGATTGGATGGTGGGAACATTTTTGTGCTGATAACTGATGTGAGAATGCTAATGTTCTCACAATTAAAATAATGAATTAAAATTATTATTAAAAACAAATAAGGAGAAAAGAGCTCAAATATGTAATCTTACATTTTAAATAATTAGAAAAGGAAAATATATGAGAAAAATCCAGTACCAGAAAGGACATAAAACAGTTTAGATGAGAGTTGGGAACTGCTAGCTAACCTAGTCTGGCAGCTGCACCCACTCAACAACCATATAGCATCCACTGGGTCCCTCTGCCATTGAGTTAGCGGGTAAGGGGGACACAGGGGCTGGCCGGGACCCCCAGACCGGCCTGGCACACGTGACAACAGTGGGGCATTAAAGCCCCACAAGGCAGCTGCCACCCTTATGGTGGCTGCTGCCACCGCCACGGCACTAGGCTCCTCATGCTGATGTCTCAGCAGTAAGTGGGGCCTAGGAACTGGTCTGAGAAGCTTGACTAGTTTGGCATGTGGGAGCTGTGCCTGCCCTGACTGGCAGGTGCCAGCAACTGCTAGGGAACCTACCTAGACTGGCAGTTGCACCCACTCAGCAACTATACAGCACCTACTGGGCCCCTCTGTCATCTAGCTGGTGGGTAAGGGGGATGCAGGGGTGCCCCGGAACCCCTGGACTGGACCAGCATGAGAACAAGCCTGGATCCATCCATGGTCAAGGAATAGCAGGGGGAAGGGTTCAAATGACACCTTTGCTGTTTCACTCTCACTCCACTTAGATCTCAGAAGGAATAGCAAAAATCCCAAATCAAAGAACTAGAAAAGAAGCTAAAAGAAAAATCCAAAACCCAACTGAAAACAGGAATATTAAGAATTAAAGCAGAAATAAATAAAATAGAAATGATAAAAGATAGCCCAATAATGAACAAAACCAAAAGCTGGTTCTTCAAAAAATTAAATAAAATTGATAAACCACTAGCAAGGCTCATAAAGATAATTAGGTAAATAGGTAAAAAGTTGAAATAAATTGAATCATAAATGAAAGAGAACAAATTACAACAGAAACAGCAGCAATCCCGAGACTAATTAGACTACTACGAATATTTATATTCAAACAAGCACTACAACCTCTATAACATAGACAGATTCTCAGAACTCTAAAATCACCCAAAGCTGAACAAAGAGGAACAAGGAGAACTTAAACTATTTACAAGCAGTGAAATTGAAGCAGTCATCAAAACTCTTCCTAGAAACAAAAGACCAGGACCAGATGGTTTCAGAAACGAGTTCTACCAAATGTTCAAGATGATATAACATTTGTTATACAAAATCTCTTTCAAAATATTGAGAAAGAAGGAGAGCTACTGAATTTACTCTATGAAGACAGCATTTCACAAATACCAAAACTAAACAAAGGCAACATAAAGAAAGAAAATAACAAACCAATCTCCCTAACAGAGATACAAAATATCTAAATAAAATTTTGACAATGCATTAAAAGTTTATATACCATGGGATTTACCACAGGGGCACATGGATTGTTCAACATCCAAGAATCAATATAATCCATTACATCAACAAGGAAAAAGTTAAAAACAATATGATTATATTAATAGATGCATGGAAAGCATTTGATTCATGATAAAAGCCCTTAAAAATTTCAAATAGGAACCAGGCAGACCCTTGGAGGAGAGCTCCTGGACACCCCGCAGTGGCTTAGTCCACTGGCGGGAGTGGGGGGGACAAGAGTGTGTCCTATACAACCAGGACATCAGTGTCTTGGGGACTCTGGGTTCAGGGATCTCAGGCTGGGGAATCCAGCCTCTGCCTCCACATGTGCAGGGGTTTGGGACTGAGCACCTCTGCTGGAGTGCCAGCTTGGGAGGTTGTCCCTCTCTCCTTTACTCCAACCTCAATGACCAGGACTAGGAAGGAACAATTCAGTCTCTCCAGCCATGGCTATAATGCAGAGGAGAGAAAGTAATAATAGCCCTGGATATACTCACAACCTGGGTGGGACAAGCATGGTGTTGGAAACCACTGAGACAGGGAGATGAAAGCAGTGACCAAGGTGACCTGTCACAAATTCCTGCCTGCATCATCTCTTGGCACTAGAGAATCAAACCCTGGGCCCTCAACAACGTACAGTGTTTAACAGGCTCACTCTTTTAGCAATCAATGGGGCAAGAAAGCCACCATGATTAGCTGTGGCCCCATGGCAGAACTACTAACAAGAGAGAGGAGACATGCTTGACCAACCACCTGGGGAAGATTGCCGTCGCAACAAACACCTCACAACCATTGACTGGGAGTTGTAGTCCCAAACCCAGAAGGCACAGGACCAGCAACAGGTGACAGACACCAGAAATGATCCTGGAGAACTGCACCACATCTGCCCTACAACAAATTCCTGACATGCTGGCCTGACTATCTGTCTCTGCTACTCCTGGAGATATGAGCAGCCTCATCTGTTACTTACTGTCCAGGAATGAAAGTCTGCATCTAGGAAAAATGGACATAGTTCCAGGAAAAAAAGCAGTGGGCCAAACATGAACCAACAACTTGCAGAGAGAGGCATACGAGTGACCAGAGGGTGGAAGGGGGAAAGGGTGGTTGGGGTGGGGACTAAGGGGTACAATACAACCATACAACCCTGACAAACAAAAAAAAAGGGCAGTAAAGTAGCAGGTTACAAAACCTATAAAAATTGGTAAACTTCCTTTAGGTAAAAGATCAGTCAAAATGACATATATTGGGATTAAATCTAACAAAGGAGGTCAAAGAACTACATAATGAACATTACAAAACGTTAAAACAAATAATAGAAGACACAAAAATATGGAAAGAAATTCCCTTCTCATGGATCAGAATGAACATTATCAAAATGATCATCCTACCAAAAGCAATTTACAAATTCAATGTAATTCCAGTAAAAATCTCAGTGACATTCTTCAAAGAAATAAAAGAAATATTGCTGACATTTATATGGAATCACAAACACCTCATAAAGCCAAGCTCTCCTGACTAAAATGAAGGAAAACAGAAGTATTTTTGAACTATATTACAAAGCCACAATAATTAAAACTGTATGGTACTGGGAAAAAACAGACACACAGACCAAATGAATTTATTGAAAATTCAGAAATGAAGTCACACATATCACTAATGAATTTATGACAAAAGAGCAAGGAAAACACTGAAACAAGGATGATCTCTTTAATCAATGATCCTGGGAATACTGGACTACCACATAGAAAAGTTTGAAATAAGTACTACATCATGCTAAACACACACACACACACAACTCTCAAAAGGATAAGACTTGAATGTAAGATCTGAAACGCTAGTATATGTAAATGAAAACATAGGCAAAAACAGTCCATGGCATAAACCTTAGAAACATCTTTGAGGACTCTTCCCCACTAACAATGAAAATAAAAGAAAATATAAACAGCTGGGACTACATCAAACTAAAAGGCTCTGTATAGCAAGAGAGATAATAACCAAAATGAAAAGCCACCTCTTGGAATGGGAGAAAATATTTGCATGATGTGCAGTGATAAAGGACTGATATCAAATATGTTTAAAAAGCTTAAACAACTCAACCAAAAAAAAAACAATCAAAAAATAGGCAGAATTGTTGAAAGACACTTTAGTTCAGAAAACAAATGCTAATGTCTAACAGGTATATTAAAAAAGTACAAATTCACTTATAATCAAGGAAATGCAAATCAAAACCACAATGAGATACGTAATTCTCAAGGTGAAATACATTATTTATTTGAATTTCGCTTTTATTTCTCACGGTGTGTCTTTATTGCTAAACTTTTCCTTTTTAGTACTACTTTTTACCATGTTCAACAAGTACTCAAAAGATATGTCATCATTATCATTTGTCTTCTTATTGAAATTGTCATTTGACCCATCAATCCCAGCACTGGAGATATACCCGGAGGACATGAAAACACAAATTAAAAAGGACACCTGTATGTGCATTTTTATTGCAGCTGTTTACAATTGCCAAGATACAGACACAATCCGAATACCCCCAAGCTGATGAATGGCTGAAAAAATGTGGTATTTGTACATGATGGAATACTATGCATCAATCAAGGAGGACAAACATATGTAATTTGCAGCAACATGAATGGAGCTAGAAGGACTCATATTAGCTGAAATAAGCCAGAAAGAAAAAGAGAAATATGGGATGGTCTCACATATATGAAAAATATAGGAAAAAACAAACAAATAAGAAAAATTAGAAACAACTAAACAATAGAGCGAGAGAAGGGGAGGAGGAAGAAAATGGGGGAGGTGGAGGGCACATAAGATTAACAAAGATGGCTAATGGGTATTAAGGACATGAGAGAACCCCAGGGTACACAATGATGTAAAAAAATCCATCAGTGGAGCTAGAATGAACTTTACACTTAAAACTCATTCATTTTATAAAATGTGCAGTATATTTCCATAGAGTTTGAAAATATTTTCCAATCCCAAACCAATCAACCTGGAATTCCCTAATTAACACCAGGAATAAGCCACTAATAAACCCCTGCCCCTTCCATGAGAGATGGTTGTACCTGGAAAGTCTCTTGTTAATAACCATGACCTACATTCCTTATGTCTGTAAATACCTTGTATATGCATAAGCAATTGTACTATCTTGGTAGCTCTACAGTTCATGACTCCTTTAATAAAAAAATAAAAAATAAAATAAAAATAAAAATAAAATGTGTTCTTAAATTATCAATAATGAAAAAAATCATTTGTCTTCATGTATTTTTACATTTACTCATCCATTTCTTCATTAATATGGTAGTCTTTTAATAGTACATTGCCCAATCTTCATGGAGAAGATGATTTCCTGTTTTCTTTCCACAATAGATGTTTTTATATGGTACATCTGTGGTACCAAGATGTTAGTTACAATTTCAATCTTTGTGAATTTGTTCATATTTATCTTTGACACAGAATGTAGTTTATTCTGGAGAATGGTCTGTGTAAATTTGAAAAAAAATGAGTTTGCATTTTTTGTGGGGCGTTGTTCCCCATAAATGTCCATTGATTCAAAGCAGTTTAATTCTTTGCTTAAGGTTATTGTCTCTGTCTAATCAATGTATCCAATCATGAATGTGGAGTGTTAAAGTCCTTTGTCACATATGTATTATCCTATTTCTGTTTTCAGAGTTGATAATTGCCTAAATATATATTAGTGCTCCTTGATTTACTGAGTGTATGTTGATGAATATTCTGTCTTCCTGGTATATTGTTTCTTTTATTGTTATATAATGTTTCTTGTTACCATTTTTAACTGGAAATCTATTTTCATATATTGCATATATCTATTGCATATCTTTCCTTGCTTACTTTTCAGTTCCATTCACTTGTGAGACTGTTTTCCAGTCCTTTATTTTAGCCTATGCTTGTCTTCGGATTTCATGTGCATCTTCTAGAGACAGTGGAATGTTGGCATCTAGTTCTTGCTCTAATCACACATACTGTGTCTTTAAATAATAATTTAACACATTTTTATCATTTGCAGTGACTCCTGGTGTGAAAATCTGTTGCTGTCATTCTATTTTACTTTTTAGACTTCCAATTTATTTCCTTATTCAGTTCTTTCTGTATGATTCTCACCTTGGTTTAGATATTTGAGCAATTTTTCAGCATTTCTTGGTGCAGTGTTTGCTAACTCCATGAGCCTCTCTTTGTCTGAAAAGGCCTTTCATTTACCCCCATGTTTGAAAGAGAGCCTTCTAGGATATAATATTTTTAACTGGTAGTTTTTATCTTTAAGTATTTGGATCATCTATTTCCATTTTCTCCTTGCCCAAAGTTTTTCTTCAGAGAAGTATGATGATCCTCAGGGATGCCTTTTTAAGTTATCTGCTTCTTCCCCTTTCCAGCTTCAATATACTGCTTTTGTCTCAAATTCTTAGAAGTTTCACCTTACTATGTCATGTAGTAGGTTTCATTTTGTTTCGGTACCCTTGAAATCTCTTAGACAGTTTAATTTGTCCATTTCTTACCTTCTTTTCATTCAAGAGTTTTTCTTATCTTCTTTTTTAAAAAATATATAGTCAGTGTTTTTATCTTATCTGTCTTTACCACATCTGGTCTTCCCATCATTTTTGTATTTATTTTTAACTGAGAGAATATTGGGGTGCCCCATCAAGTATTAACACCAGAGTGCACCCTACACCAACTCATCCATATTTCACCACCATGGACCATTGTGTATCTTTCTTTTTTCTTCTTTCCCATCCCTAGCCACTTCCCCAAATCCTAGTTTTTCAGTTTTGTATTAGACATCAAGGGTTTGTTATTCAGTTTTTTTCTGCTATTAAATTAACAACTTTATTTACCACATATGAATGACACTATCTGATGTTTTTCACTTTCTGACATATTTCACTTAATATTATCCTTAAATTATCCATACATGATGTTGCAAATGCCATGACATTATCTTTTCTGATTGCTGTTATTATTCCATAGTTTATATATACTATACCTTCTGTGGTCTGGGGCACTTCTGTTGTATCCATACTTTAATTATAGTAAATGGTGCTGCAATAACATGGAAGTGAAAGGTTTTTTTGCATCTATGTATTTTGCTTTCTTGGAAATATACCTAGGAGTGGAATTGCTGGGTCAAATGACAGATCCATGCTTAATGTTTTAAGACACTTCCATACTGCTTTCCATAGGTGCTGAATCAGTTTGCCTTTCCACCAACAGTATAAGATGGTTCCCTTTTCTCATGCTCTCCATAGGTGCTGAATCATTTGCCTTTTTACCAGCAGTGTAAGAGGGTTCCCTTTTCTCAATATCCTCACCAGTTCTTGTTTCTGGACTTTTTTATATATACCATAGTCACAGGTGTAAGATGTTATCTCATGTAGTCTTGATTTGAATTTCTCTAATAACAAAAGACAGTGAGGCTCTTTCCATGTGACTCCTGGCTGTTTGAATGTCTTCTTTGAAGAGATGTCTATTTAATTCTATTGTCCATTTTGACATTTTTTATATCTGGGTTCTCAATTCTGTTCCATTGGTATATGGTATATAATGGTGTCTATTGTAGTTTCTGTACCAGGCTGGTTTAATTATTTTGGCTTTATACTATAACTTGAGGTCTGGAAGTGTGATAACCCATTCTATTTGTTCTATGTCAAGATTCATTTTCATATTCAGGGTCTTTTGGGATTTCTCATGCATTTGTGTAATACTTGCTCCTACTTTTTGAAACATGCCACTGATATTTTTATTAGGATTGTATTGAATTTTCTTGAGAAGAATGTCCATTTTGACAATGTTGATAATGTTGATTCTTCCAATCCATGAAAAGAATATTTCCCTTTCTTTTTTGTTTTCTTCTTAGTGTCTTTATATTGGTTTATCTCCTTTGCTAGGTTGAGTCCAAGGCATTTTAGTTTCTGCTGTAATTGTAGATGGGATCACTTCACAATTTGTTCCTCTTCTATCTCATTGTACATAAGAAGGTATGGGTATTGATTCTATAACCTGACAAATTACTAAACTGATTTTTTCACTTGTTTCTCCATGGATTTTTGATAATTTTCTATGTATATTATCATGCCATCTGCAAATAAATAAACAGAGCTTCTTTTCCAATTTGGATTCCTTTTATATATTCTCTTTTCTAATTGCTCTAGCTAGAAATTCTAATGCTATGCTGAATAAGAATAGCAAAGGTTGTCATTCTTTTCTTGTATTTCAGTTTTTCCACATTGAGCCCAGGATTTATGTCAAATGACTTGTCATGATAAGATAATTACTTATATCTCAATATTTCCAGGGTTGTCAACATAAATGATACTGGAACTTTTCAAATGTTTCTCAGAATCTTGATATGATCATATGCTTTTTATCTTCCCTTTTGTTGATATAGTGAGTTATGTCAATAAATTTTCAGATATTGAACTATCCTTACATTGCCTGTATGACTCTCACTTGGTCATGTGTATAATTCCTTTAATGCATTGTTGGATTCAATTTGCTAGAATTTTATTAAGGGTTTTTGCATTAGTATTCATTAGGGAAGTGGACTAAATTTTCTGTTTTATGCATATTTGGTTTTGGTATTAAAATAATGTTTGATGCATAAAAAGTATTTGGAAGTATTTCTCCTTTTTAAAATTTTAGGAAGAGTTTGAGTAATATAGGTATTAGATACTATTTGATTTCGTATATTTGACTTGTGAAGCCATCTGGTCCTAAACTCTTGTTTTTTTAGGGGGAGGATTTTGAAACTGTTTCAATTTCTTTGCTTGAAGTTGCTTTGCTCAGGGTTTTTATTACTTCCCTATCTAGTACTGCTTAATAGTATTGTTCTACTAAGTTCTTCTAAGCTATTGAATTTGTTAGCATATAAAATTGTTATGGTAGTATAGTAATTTTATTATAGTAGCTTCTTGTTAACCTCTGTTTTCTGTCTTATCTATTGTGATTTCTCTGCTTTGTTTTTTATTCTATTTATTTCAGCTTTCTCCCTTTTCTTAGTAAGGCTTGCTAGAGATTTGTCTATTTTGCTTACTTATTTATTTTTTTGAGAACCAGGTTTTTATTTCATTTTTCTTTTAGACCGTTGTACAAAGTTCTATTTAATTTCCTTCTGTTTTAAAAATTTTTATACATGTTCTTCATTTGACTTTTGGATTTGCTTGTTCTTAGGTTTCTATTTCTTCAAATTGAGGGAGGAGTTTGTTTATCTGATCTTTTTCTTGTTTCTTGATATGGAATTGCATTGTTAAATATTGTCTTCTTGGACTGTTTTTGCTGTGTTGGATAGTTGGGGATAATTTTATGCTCATTTTCATTTGTCTTTGTGTATTTTTAAATTTCTTCCTTGATCTTCTCATAATCCCAATATTCTTTTATTAGGGTATAGCTCAATATCTATGTTTTGAAATACTTCCCTGCTTTCTTTGGTAATTGATAGCTAGTTTGATGTCTTTATCGTTAATTGTGATGCTGGTAGTGATTTCAATGCTCATAAAATTAATGATTTCCTTGTCCCAGAATGTGAACTTTTCTGTAGAATGTCCCATGTGAATTTTAGATAAATGCATATTCTGATTTGGGGGGGGGGTGAAGTAGCTTGTATATGTCAATGAGGTACAAAATGACAAATTTTCTATTTTAGGGTATTGTATCACTGTAAATTTTCTGTTTAGTTGATCTACCCATTGTTGAGAGTAAGTTGTTTAAGTCTCTTACCACAAATGTGTTTTCTCCAATATTTGTTTCCTGAGTTGATAATAGCTGCCTAAAGTATTTTGCTGTCCATTATTTGATGCAAATACATTGATGAGTACTGTCTTTTTAGTGCACCATTTCCTTCAGCATTATAGTATCACTCTCTGTCACTTATCTTTTCACTAGAAATCTGCTTTTTTCTGATATATGTATGGCTATCCCCAGTACATATAGTGTCCTATTTGCTTGTTGGAGTGTTTTATAATGCCTTACTTGAATAATATGTTTGTCTCTGGAATTTAGGTACGTCTCATGGAGACAGAAGTGTGATTCTGTTTTATGATTCAACTGGCTAAAATATGTCTTTCAACTGGTGAATTCAGTTCACATATGCTTAAAATAACTTCACATGTGATAGTTTACTGCTATTATATTCTTAATTTTTGTGCATCAGCATTTTCCCTTATTTAGTTTTCTGTGTATGTTTCTATTTTTTGTTTCAATGTGCACATTTCCTGGAGGATGGTTTAGAACTTGTGAATTCTGAGCTTCTCCCTGTATAGAAAGGCTTCTGTTCTTCCATCATATGTAAAAGATTCAGAAATGGAGCCATACTTATTCAGAATGTTAATCTACAACAATGAAGCCAAGAAAATGCACTGGAAAGAAAACACCTCACCTCTTTGATAACGGGTATTGGAAAAACTAAAGCAGTATAGAGAAAAATTAATTTAGACCACTAATTCACATAAAATAGTTGGATACAAATATGGAACTATGAAGTACTTAGAAGAAAATGTAGGCACAACACTCTATGACATAGTTTTTAGTTATATCTTTATGGTTTTGTCACCAACAGCAAGGTAAACTAAAGAGAATACAAATAATTGTGTCAAATAAAGCTAAAAAGTTTGTGCAGAGTAAAAGAAATCATAACTAAAGAAAAATGTATTCTACTGAATGGCCGAAAACATTTACATCACTGAGAAAGGATTAATATCAAGTTCTGCAAATAAATCATGCAACTCAACGAAATGAAAATAACTCAATCAAAAAATAAAGTGCTTGTTTTGGTAAAACTTATATTCAATTGGAACAATACAGATAATATTAGCATGATCCCTGCACAAAGATGACATACAGCCAGGCACAGTGGCACGTACCTTTAATTGCAGCCTACGGGGTGAGGACAAGACTGGGAATCACTCGAATCCATGAGTTCGAGACCTATCGAAGGCAACATAGTGAGACCTAGTCTCAAAAAATAGCTGAATGTGGTTGTACATGCCTGTAATCCCAGCTACTTGGGAAGCTGAGACTGGGGATCGCTTGAGTCTGTGGTACCCCAGACAAAGTGAGCCTGCAGTTCCCTGGGCAACAAAGTGAGACAGACTTCATTTCAACAAACTAAAAAATGACATGCAAATTTGTTAAGCATTCCATATGTTTCCACTCAGCAGCACCAAGGCCAAGTGCAAATCATGAGAACTCCCATATATAATTTTAGCAACCAAAAAAAAGGAAAAAAAAAAAAAAAAAACAATGAGGCATGACCAGTAGTGCCACCAGCAGAAAATCAGTTGACAGGACCTAAGGAGAAAGTGAGAGGGATCTACATCAATATTCCTGCATATAAAACAGAGCAGCACAGACACTAGACACATACACAACTCAGCAAAATCTCTAAGAAATCATGCCCACAAGCATACTTGGACAGGGGCATAGCATGCAGAGCAAACCCTATGCAAACTATGGAATGGAACAAAATCATGAATTATCAAATGAATGCTCCAGGGAATAATACACCAGAGAAAGACACCACAGAGAACACACTGAAATCAACAGCATGGACATAGAAGACTATATTGACATGACAGGAAAATAATTCCAAATCACGATTATGAAAATACTGAAAGATCAAAAGAGAAAAGGTAATGGAAATGCAAAGTAAAATCAACGTACTGAGTAATGAAAGTGAAATTTAAAAAAACTAATGAAACTTAAAATAAAATGAAAACAGATCAAAGAGAAACTGAAGAAAATCTTTGAGAAAAAAATAGCAAAATGAAAGAATAAGCACTACTCTCAAAGATTCAGAGATAAAGATTCCAAAGAGAAAAACAGAAAGGTGAAAAAAAAGACTGAAAAATACTCTAAGAACTATCCAATACCATGACAAAAAGAAACATTAGCATAACGGGATCCCAGAATAAGAGAAGAGAGACAAAGAAACTAAGAAACTATTCAAGGACATAATTGAAGACAACTCCCCATATGTGAAGAAAGAAATGAAAATATAGATACAGAGAGATAGAAGAACACCAGATTACAATAGTAATCATCATCATAATAATATTAATAATAAAAACTGCAATAAGACACATAATAGTAAAACTTCCAAAAGTCAAAGAAAAAGTAAACATAACAATGGCAGGAGGCAAAAAATCACATAATATATAAAGAAAAATCAATTAAGTGCACACCAGATTTTTCAGAAGAAACACTTCACACAAGAAGAGAATGAAGAAGCCTATTCAAGCAATCTCAGGACAAAAGTTGCCAGTCAAGGATATTTTATTATGCAAAGCTGTCATTCATCTCAGAGGAAAAAATATGGATCTTCTCATACAAACTAAAGTATTTAGAAATATGCTACTACTAACCACACCCTTCAGGAAATATTACAAGAAACATTAGAATATGAACCAACAGAGTAACAAACAGAAAGAACATAACAGTGTGGTGAATAGAACCACAAAAAGATGAACAAGTACAAGACAAGTATGTAAATAATCACCCTAAATGGTAATGAACTAAACACACTGATAAAAAGAAGCAAAATAGAATACTGGATTCAGAAACAGAAACCAACACCATGCTCTCTTAAGGAAACACACCTAACTGCTAAAGGTAAGCATAGATTGGAAGTAAAGGGTTGGAAAACAATCCTACAAACAAATGGATACCAAAAGAAGGCAGGTGCAGCTATATTTATGTTAGATAAAATAGACTTAAATTTTTAAAAAGTTGACATGAGATACAGATTACCACTATATAACAATTAAGTGGTTATAACACTAGAAAGACAATATTCATCAATATATATTCACCAAATGAAGTTGCAACAAAAAAACATTAGAAAATTGCTAAGAGCTCTGAAAAAATCATTAGAGAAAATACATACATAGTAGGAGACTTCAACTCTCTCTTTCATCAAGCAAGGACACAGTAACAAGAAATAAATATCTAAGTCAAATGGATCTAAATAATATCTGTGGGATACTAAACCACCCAAAAATCCTGAATATATATATATGTATGTATATATGTATATAAGTCAAGTACCCTTGGATCATACACCAGGATCAACCTTGTACTGACCACAAGACCAGCATCAACAAATTCACAAAGACTGAAACTATATCATCTATTTTCTCTGAAAATAAGAGTATCAAACTAAATATAAACAATGAAAAGGACAGAAAACTTCCCAATTCATAGAGACTGGAGTATTGAAAAACCATCGGATTAATGAGGAATACAAAGAAGGTATGAATACATATTTCAAGATAAATGAAAATTAAGACACAACCATCCAGAATGTATGGAATGCTGCAAAAGCAGTAATAAGAAGGAAATATATAGCAGTATAGTCCCACATCAAGATACAAGAAAGCACCCGAAGAAAAAAACTTAATCTATATGCGTGTTAGAGAAGAGAACAAAAAATCCAAAAGCTAGTAAATTTAAGGAAATAATATAATTCAAGCAGAAATAAATGAAACAATAAAAAAATAAAAACAATCAAAATAAAAACATAGTTTATTCAGGATATAAAAAAATAAATTCCTAGCTAGGCACACAAAGAACAGAAAGGAGAAAGCTCAATAAATAGAATCATGAATGAAAAAGGAAAAATAACAAAGCAAAACTCCAGAGGATAATTAAATATTACTACAGGTATATGTAAAAAAGTTCCATACCCTTGATGAAATGGACAAATATTTGGAATTATGTTACCATCCAGATGTAGAGAAAGAAGACATAGATACCTAAACACCAATCACAAGTAGTGAAACTGAAACATTAATCAGAACCCTACCCAAAAGCAAAAGCCCTAGACCAGATGGATTTAAAAGTGAGTTCTACAAGATGTTCAAAAAAAAGGGTGCCTAATCTTACAAAAACTCTTTCAAAAAATAGGAAAAGGAAAGATACTACAAAATACATTTTACAAAGCCAACATCACATTAATACCAAAACAAAACAAATATAGGCAAATTAAAAAAACCACAGACCAATCTCCCTAATGAACACAGATTAAAAAATTTTCAAATAGAATATAAAAAAGAATATAAAAATCACCAAATAGAATATAAAAAATAAAATAGAATATAAAAAAATCACCAAAGTGACAATATAGAATATATAAAATTGAATATAAAAAAATCAACAAATAGAATATAAAAAATCACCAAAGTGACAATACACCATGACCAGTTGGGATTTTTCCCAGGAAACAAAGATGGTTCAATATTCAAAAATCAAGTGATGAAATTCAATATATCAGGAAAAATAATAACAATCATGTAATCAAGCCAGTCATGGTGGCACATGCCTGCAGCCGGGGCCAGGGATAGTGGTTCGAGTCCCACCGGGTGGCACACAGAGAGACCTAGTTCCAAAAAAATATATAGCTGGGTGTGGTGGTGCACACCTGTAATCCCAGCTATCTGGAAAACTGAGGCCAGGGATTGCTTGAGTCTGTGGTACCCTGGGTAACATGAGCTTGTGCTTCCAAAGGCAAAAATAGCAAGACCTAGTCTCAAAAAAATAAATAAATAAAATAAAAATCATGTAATCATGTAAATAAATAGAAATCACATGATCATATCAATAGATACTGAGAAAGCATTTTACAAAGTTAAACATCAATTCATGATGAAAGCCATCAAAATTCTGGGGATAGAAGGAACATACATCAACAAAATCAAGGCAATAAACAACAAACCCAAAGCCAATATCATCATAAATGGTGAAAAACTGAAAGTCTTCCCCTTGATATTAGGAACAAGATAAGGCTGCCCACTCTCACCCTATTTTTAATAAAATTTTGGAGTTCTAGCTAGAGCAATAAGACAAGAGGACATACAAGAAATTCAAATAGGGAAATAAGAAGTAAAATAAACACTGTTTGCAGATGACATGACAAAATATATAGAAAGCTGTAAAAATTCTACAGAGAAACTAATGAAAACAAAAAACAAGTTCAGTGAGGTAGCCAGTTACAAAATCAACATGCAAAAATCACTAGCCTGTTTCTCTGTATCTGAAAGAAATCAGTCAAAAGAAGAAATTAACAAAATGAGTCAATTTACAATTGTACCAAAGAAAAATATATACCTGGGAATAAACTAGTCTAAAGACGTGAAATACCCATACAAAGAAAATAACAAAACATGTAAAAAGTAATAGAAGACACAATGAAATGGAAATACATACCCTGCTCATGGATTGGAAGATTCAGCATGGTCATCCAAACAAAAGCAATCTATAAACTCAATACAGTTTCAATAAAAATTTCAATAACATGCTTTAAAGAAATATATCAAATACTACTGAATTTCATATGGATTAATAAAAAGCCTTGAATAACCAAAGCCCTCCTAACCAAAAGGGGAGTGAATGGAGGGATTGCACTCCCAGACTTCAAATTACACTAGAAAATCTTAGTAATTAAACAGCAAAGTACTGGGACAAAACAGACACACAAATCAGTGGAACAGAATTGAAAGCCCAGAAATAAAACCATACCTATGTGGTAAACTAATCTACTACAAAGCGGCAAGAGGCAGTTCAGCATTACTGTGACTGCCTTCAGTGCCTCCAGTGTCAGTCACCATATTGGCTTTAGCACATTGTGGAGGAAGCAAGCACAGCTGGAACCATGGTCATCAGCAACAGCAGCATCACCTCCTACCCCAATACCAGCTAACATCAGCTGGGAACACCTTGGTTGCTAGGAGGATTTTTGGAGAATAAAACCATGCAGCACCATTGTGGCTGCTTGCAGCTCTTCCAGCAGGGACCACCACATCAGCCATCAGCAAACCTTCAGAGAGGACACCTACAGTCATCTGAAGCCATGCTGACCAAAACTGGAGACAGTCTGTGGGGGAGATTTGGGGGATTTTCTCTATGTTACTACTGCTGTGGTTCACAGGTGAGAAGTCCTTGCCTGTGGCTACACAGGGTACAGTAACAGAAGTCCCCTCCCACAAATCCACTGCCTAAAGGGGCTCTAGAAAGCTCAGCTGTGAAGGGTAAAACCATGCCTAAGGACAATCCACTCAGTTTGGGGAGTCCCTCCCCCACACAGAGAGTATCAAGTGAGTAAGCTCAGCTGAGAAGTACAGAGAAGTACAGAGGGGAGAGCCTCTACATTCACACAGAAAAAAAAAACACATCCATTTCTCAACCCCCCCTTTTTTTTTGGTTGTTTTGTTTCTTTGTTTTTGTCTTATCCTGTTTTTTTTTTTTTCTGGGTCTTTTTTATTGCTCTGTCTATCCTTTTGGTTTCTTTCTGCTCTGTTTTGTTTTCCTCTCTCCTTATCTTTATTTTTTTCTTATTTTTTCCTTTTTCTTATTTTTTCCTCTCATACTTTTTCTTTCTCCTTTGAACACTGCCCATTTTTGCATTGTTTTTCCACACTCTACCCTGCCCTTTATTTTTCCTTCTTTCTTTTTCCTTCTTTTTATTCTGTTCTTATTTCTTCCTCTTTTACTATCTTTTCTCCCATTATTCATATCTACTGGAGCCACAAATTGGAAAGAGAAAGAACAGCCCATTAAACACCATGGCTCCACCCTGAAGGTCACAACTGAGAGAGACTAACTTCAGAACACAGAAGTTCACTCCATACAGCCAGCAGGCACCTCACAGTAGACTGATCCCCTCCTTGGGCTTATCAGGGCATCTACTACACAATGCCCCAGACTACCCCAGATCAAGGCCTGGGACCCCTCTCCACAAGGTGGGGGTGACAGACAGGAGGTCCTGGGGCAAATCATAGCTCATATCAGCACTTGCCACAGCAGAAGAGTGCCCAGGCAAGAACTTTAGCAAAGTTTCACACTCAAGTCCCTCTTGCTATAACATTAACCTGGAAACCCTGCCCATTTACACCAGCCACCTGGAAGTCACAAACCCAAATGGAAAACATGAGAATGTCCATCTACAATTCTAATAGCCCCAAATAAATGGATAGGAGTGACCAGAAAATCTGCTCACCATCAGCAAGTTACCAGTTGATAGAAGCTGAGGAGGGAGAGGCAGAGACCTGCATTACTATCTCTGTGCATTGACCACAGCAACCCAACCACTAGACAGATACATACATGACTCAGCAGGATCTCCAAGAAATCATGCTTACTAGAATCAGAGGTTCAGAGGTATCACAGGCAAAACAAACCCAAAAGCAAACTATGAGAGAGAAGAAAACCATGAATGATAAATAAATGTTCCAGGGAATAATATCCCATAGAAAGAAAGTCAGCCTACTGAAATCAAAAGCATGGGCGTGGAAGACTATTTCAATCTGACTGAAAACAATTCAGAGCCACCATAAGAAAAGCACTGAAATATTAAAGATAAAAGGTTGACAAGACAGAGAAGGAAATGGAAACACAGAAAGATTTAAAAGAAAAGGCAGAGAAGAAAATGTAAACAGAAAGTTATAAAAGAAAAAGCAGAGAAAGAAAAGAATGGTATAGAGATTGCAGTCAACAAATTAAAGAATGAAAATGAAACATATAAAAAACATGGAGAAAAGATAATCCATGGAGAAAGAATAGAAGAAATGGAAGAATTTATCAGTATTCTGGAAGACTCAGAGATAAAAGGAATCCAAAAAGAAAACAAGGGTAAGGTACAAGGCGAGAAATCTGTAAAAAAGTATTCCAAGAACTATCAGACACCATGAGAAAAGGAAACATTAAAATCATGTGGATCCCAGAAGGAGAGGAGAGTCAAAGAAACTGAGAAACTATTCAAGGATATAATTGAAGAAAACTTCCTAAATGTGGAATAAGAAATGGAAATAGAGATATAGGAAGTTAGAAGAACACCAAATTACCATAATGAAAGCAAAACTACTGTAATACACAAAATAATAAAACTCTAAAAAGTCCAAGACAAAGAAAATATAATGAAACTGACAAAGGGCAAGAAAGAGTTAACTTTTAAAAAATAACCAACTAGGCTCAAATCAGACTTTTTGGAAGCAACATTTTGCGCAAAAAGAGAATGAAGCAACATATTCAACAAACTTCAAGAAAAAAAATGCCAGTCAAAGATAATTTTGCCTGAAAAGCCCATTCATCTATGAGTGGAAAAAGATGGACCTTCCTTGACAAACAAAATCTTCAGAAACTCACCTATAATAAGCTCCTCCTTCAAGAAATATTAAAAGAAACTTTAAAAATTAAACCAACAGAGAAATGACTGAGGAGAAAGTAATAAGGTAATGAGTGAGAAGAACAACAGAAAGATAAACAACATGACAAGTATGAACTTCTACATATAAATAATCACCTTAAGTGTTAATGGACTAAATGCACCAATAAAAAGATAGAGCAACAGAAGCAATTAAAAAACAGAGTCAATCCTTCTGCTGTCTCCAGAAAACACACCTAACTGCTACAGATAAAAAAAGATTGAAAGTAAAGGGTTGGAAACAAGCAAGTGAACTCTGAAAGAAGACAGATCCAGTTATACTTATACCCCAAAAATAGAGACCAATCTCCTAATGAACACAGATGCAAAAATTCTAAACAAAATCCTGGCAAACTGAATTCAACATTGAATAAAAAGGATCATCCATCATGACCAAGTGGGATTCATCCTAGGGGCACAGGGATAGTTCAACATCCAAAAATAAATCAACATAATCCACCACATCGGAGTTGCTAAAGGGGGTGGGGAAGGAACCCACCTGGAGTTAACGGCACCCATCCCAAAGTCCGGAGAGCTGACTGAGGCTCTCGCAGACAAAAGAGTCAGCTGCAAAGGGGACTCCGACCCTGCTGAGAGGAGCAGGTAGCCCACCAGCACCTGGGGGAGGAGACCACGCAGGAAAGGTAGGCTACCCTACCTGGAGCAGCCTGTGGCGTCTCCCGGTTGTCACAGAAACAGCCTGGGAGGGAGGCAGACTGGCCATTTGCATCTGTATGGACCCTGGCTATTCAGCCTAACTTTAGCTCGGACTGAGTTGCTAAAGGGGGTGGGGAAGGAACCCACCTGGAGTTAACGGCGCCCATCCCAAACTCAGAAAACAAGGACATTCACTACCAAAACCACATAGGCAACGTTAAATACAACTATATAGGCTTCAACATGCCTACTACTAGAGCAGTAGTCACCCAATACATAGATCAGATCTGAAAGGAAAACACAGGAAAAACAAAGAACACAAACACTCAAGCAAGCCCAAAGAAAAATAACTCACCACCTAAGGATAAACAATTTGAAAAAACCAACATGGATGACATTGAAGAAATGCTCCATATGTCAGACAGAGAATTCAGAATCAATGTGATAAAAGCACTCAAAGAGGCCAAGGAAGAGGGGGAACGAAGGGAAAGCAAAAGAAGGGAAACTCTCGATGAATTAAGAGAAGTAGTAGAAAAATATAAAAAAGAATGCAGCAAAATGAACAATATCATCAACGAACAGAAAAACGAAATCGAAACCCTAAATAAGAAACTGCAGGAGATGCAAGGCATAAGAGGAACAACAGAAGAACTCAAAAATGCAGGGAAGAGTCAGGAAAGCAGACTAGAAGAAATAGAAGAAAGAATCA
>PVHY01021451.1:0-23881 GCA_004024945.1 Uropsilus gracilis
AAAAAAAAGACTCTTACATAATTTGGCAATTGTAAGCAGTACTGCAATGAAAAAGGGAGCGCAAGTTGTGGTATGCTGGGTCTTCATTTTCACTAGTCTCTATTATATTTTAACTTCTTGTCTTAATATCTTCATTAACCCAATAGTCAGTAGTAGTATGTTGTCCATTCTCCACATATTAGATATTGAAAATCTGCAAATGATAATCAGAGAAATGCAAATCAAAATCACAAAGAAATACTACCTCACATGGGTAAGAATGGTTCACATCAAGAGAAAGCAACATAAATGGAGGTATCACACTCCCTGACTTCAAACAATGCTACAAAATAAGAATAGTTAAAACAACTTGGGGGAGAACACCTAGATGGCATAAAGGAAGTTCCTTGATTTACTCCCCAGTGACTCCACTAGGTTAACGAGTGGAAACTGCACAGAGAATTCCATAGTTTGGGGCAAAACTGAGAGCACCTCCTGGCCATCAGATAAAGCTGAATGCACCAGATGATACAGGAGACACATGCCCCAAGATCAAGAAGTCAGTGAGGAGAGACACCTGGAGGCGGTAGTACAAATTGCAGTGCTACCACTCTACAAGCCACTCTGCCAGCATCCCTTGGAAGGGAGACTTGGATACCATGAAGGCAAACATCCTTGACTTAGGGAAATGAATGTGCAAGAGTTGAGGTGCTTTTTTGGGATTTTTCGTAGTTCTGAAAGTATTTCATGGGGTGGGGACAAAAAAAATAAAAGTATTTCATGATTTTTCTTCTATTTTGGTGATGAGATTTTTTTTGAATTTTGATAAGGGTTGCACTGAATTTATATTACTCTAGGTAATAGAGCCATCTTAACAGTATTAATTCTTTTAATCCATTAGCACAGAATGCCTTTTCATCTCGTTTTATCTTTTATTTATTTCAAGAATGTATTATAGCTTTTGGTAAACAGGTTTTCCACTAACTTGGTTAAATTTATTCTAAGGTATTCAATTCTTCTGAATGTGATAGTTTTCTGACTTCTACTTTTGCTAGTTTATTTTTGTGTGTAAAGATATTCAATAGGTTTTTGTATATTAATTTTGTAGCCCCCTTCCCCTACCTTACTATATCCATTTAATATTTCTAATATATTTCAACTGGAGTCTTTGGGATTTTATATGTATATTATCATATACCTATGGCAACTTTGGATAACTTTTAAAACTTTATTTCTGATTGCTCTTGCTAGGAATTTCAGCAATCTCTTAAGCAGTAATGGTGAAAGTGAATATCCTTGCCTTGTTCCTAATCTTAGAAGCTTTCAGTTTTCACAGTTCAGTGTGACTATATATTGTCAAATTCTTTTTCCCACACCTATTGAGATAGTTCTATTATTTTTGCCCTTCCTTTTATTTATGTAGTGTATCGTATTTATTATTTACATATGTTGAAACATCTTTGCATCCCTGGAATAAATTTCATTTGATCATTATATCTATAATTCTTTTAACATATTATTTACTTCAGTTTGCCAGTATTTTGTTGAGGAATTTGCATCTATGTTCATAAGAGATTAAGACCTATAATTTTCTTTTTATATGATGACTTTTATACTTTTGTAGTCAGAGTAATGTTGGTCTCATAGAATATGATTGGGAATTTTCCCTCTATGAATTTTAAGATAGAATTTGAGAAAGGTAGGTATTAATTCTTCCTTTAAAGATTGGTAAAATTTATCGGTAAATTTTTCTGGTCTTAGGTATTGTTTAGGGGGGGTTTTGATTACTGGATTTTTTTTCTTGTACTTCTTGTTTTTTCTATTCAGATTTTCTATTTCATCTTTATTCAGTCCTAGAATGCTTTGTATTTCTAAAATTTGTTTCTTTCTTCTGAGTTGTCCAATTTGTTGCCATATAATTGTTCATAGTAGCCTCATGATCTTTGCATCTCTCCAGCATCTTTTGTAACTTCTCTTCCATTTATGATTTTATCTATATATGTTTTCTTCTTTGTAAATCTGGCTAAAGGTTTATCTATTATCTTATTTTTCAGTTATTGGTTCCTTTGATCTTTTGGGTTGCAACAAAGGTTGTGTGTACAGGAAAATATCATTCTGTAATCATGGAGGCAGCAAAGAGAATCTACTCCAGGGTTCAGATCCTACTTCCATACCCATGATACCAGGAACCCAACTCCTTTCCCGTACTCGCTTGTCTCTACCCATTGTCCAGATATAGAAAAGAGAACTAGAAACCTAAAGCCACAGCACCACCTACTGGGAAGAAAAGACATTAATCCATGAGATGACCCAATGTGCAGATAGGCAAGAAAAATAAAAGTTAAAGAAAAAGAACAATAAATCTGGAAAAATCAAAATGAACACAGTTCAATTCGACACAGAATGTCATGATATAATTAACAGATAACTTAAAATACCTATCATGAAGAAATTCAACACAATATAAGAAAACACAGAAAGAGAACTCAACAGACTCAGGAAAGAAATTAAATAGGAGGAATACTATGTCTATTTTTTCAAACTTATCATAAAATCTGGGTATGAAGATTTTAATAAATGAAATAAATACTGTCATAGAAATTATGGGAAGTAGGATGGATTTTATAGAGGAATCAATGATATTGAAACAGAAATCTATAAATGCTAATCAGAGAAATGCAAATCAATATCACAAAGAAATACTACCTCACATGGGTAAGAATGGTTCACATCAAGAGAAAGGAACACTTTTACTCTGTTGGTGGGAATGCAAACTGGTCCAGCCACTATGGAAGGCAGTGTGGAGGACCCTCAAATGACTGAAAATGGAACTACCATTCAACCCAGCAATCCCACTTCTGGAAATCTATCCAAAGGATATCAAAACACTATTTCAAAAAGATACCTGTACTTGGAAGTTTATCACATACTATTTACAATAGCCAGGATGTAGAAATAACCTGAATGCCCCCAAATTGATGAACTGAATGGTTGAAAAAGATGTGGCACATTTACACAACGGAATATTATTCTGCAATCAAAACTGATAAATATGATGCATTTGTGATAGCATGCATGGACCTAGAAGGAATCATGTTAGCAGAAATAGGTTAGAAAGAAAAAAACAATACCCATATGGTCTCACCTACAGATGGGATATAGGAATAACAAACAAAAGGCCAAGAAAAAAGTCAAAATAAGCTAACAACAGAACAAAATAAGCAGCTAGGGAGGGAGACATCAGGGAAGGGATGAGCACAAGAAGATCAAGATGAAGGTTCACGGGTGATAAGGTGGAGGGAGAAACCCAGGGAATGTAATGGTACAACATATTTATATACATATAAACATAGATGTGTAAACAACAAAATGATTAAAAGTAAATTAAGAAAATAGAGAGAAAAAAAAAAAAGAATGGTCCACATCAAAAGAACAGGCAACAAAAAGTACTGATGAGGATGTGGAGAAAAAGGGACACTTTCACACTGCTGGTGGGAATGCAAACTGGATTAGCCACTACAGAAAGCTATGTGGAGTACCCTCAAAACTACTGAAAATAAAAAAAAAATCCAAAACCCAGCAGGAGACAAGAAATAGCAAAAATAAAAGCAGAGATTAATGAAAAATAAACCAAAAAGACTATCGAGAAGATAAAACCAAAAGCTAGTTCTTTGAAAATATAAATAAAATTGATAAACCCCTTGCAAGGCTTACAAAGAAGAGAGAAAACTCAAATAAACAGGATCATAAATGAAAAGGGAGGTATTACAACAGACCCAGCAGAAATCCAAAAGATAATTAGAGACTACTACAAACATCTATACACAAACAAATACAGCAACCTGGAAGAGATGGACAAATTCCTAGAACAATACAGTCATCCAAAGTTGAACAAAGAAGAAATAAAAAACTTAAACAGGTCAATCACAAGCAGTGAAATTAAGGCATTCATCAGAACTCTCCCTAAAAACAAGAGCCCAGGTCCAGATGGTTTCACAAATGAATTCTACCAAACTTTCAAAGAGGATCTAACACCGATACTCTTAAAACTCTTTAAAAAAATTGAGAAAGAAGGAAGCTACCAAATACCTTCTATGAAGCAAACATTACACTAATTCCAAAACCAAATAGATTTGCAAAGAAAGAGAACTACAGACCAATCTCCCTAATGAACACAGATGCAAATATTCTAAAACAAAATCCTGGCAAACTGAATCCAACATTGCATTAAAAGGATCATCCATCATGACCAAGCGGGATTCATCCCAGGAGCACAGGGATGGTTCAACATCCGAAAATCAATCCACATAATCCATCACATCAACAAAGAGAAAAACGAAAACCATATGATCATATCAATAGATGTGGAAAAATCATTTTATAAAGTTCAGCATTCTTTCATGATGAAAGCCCTGGAAAAAACCGGTATAAAAGGAACATAGCTGAACATAATAAAAGCTATATACGACAGACCCACAGCAAATATCAACCTCAATGGGGAAAAACTGAAACCATTTCAATTAAGGTCTGGGACCAAGCAAGGATGTCCACTCTCTCCACTCCTTTACAAGATAGTTCTGGAAGTCCTAGCTAAGACAATAAGGCAAGAGAAAGACATAAAAGGAATACGAATAGGAAAAGAAGAAATAAAGCTATCATTATACATGGATGATATGATACTCTATGTAGAGAATCCAGAAAAATCAACAGAAAAGCAGATTGAAATAATAAACCATTCAGTAAGGTAACTGGATACAAAATCAACACAAAAAATCAACAGCATTCATATATGCAAACAATCCATGAGAAAAATAAATTTTAAAAAAACCACCCCATTTACCATTGCACCAAAGAAAATCAAATACTTGGGAATAAACCTAACAAAAGAAGTAAAAGACCTATACAAAGAAAACTATAAAACATTCTTAAAAGAAATAGAAGATGATATTTAAAAAATGGAAAGATATTCCCTGTTTTTGGATTGGAAGAATCAACATTATCATAATGGCCATTCTACCAAAGGCAAAATACAGATTCAATGCAATTCCAAAAAAGATCCCAATGACATTTTAAAGAGATAGTGTGGGAGCTGACCTGGAGATGGGGGACCTGTGAGACAAAGGCTCTCACAGGCTAGCTCTCTGCCCCCGCAGGAGGGATGAGTCGGGAGCTGACCTGCAAAACGCAGGGGTCCCATGTGGCGGAGCCCCCAGACCCCAGGTGGGGGAGTTGCTGAAGTCATGTTCTGCATGATTACTAAAACACAATTCAAGAGAGCCCTGAGGTCAGACCATTCCAGTAAACTGGGAGAACAATTACTACCAATCTTGGTGAACTGTCTGTGGAAGAAAAACAAAATCATTAGCAATACACCTTAGGAAGTGAAACTTGATGAACTGTTTAACTTTGTAGACAAGAAACAATCGTAGTGATCATTAATCAGTATAAGCTGTTATAACTTTAACATAGATGATTGTTTGGGAGTGTTTTAATTAAATCATGTGTTAGTTAAAAAATGTCTAATGTTCACTTAGGATAAATTTGATGTAATCCCTTTAAACAATATATATGCTTACTGAAACCTGGAATAAAGCAGCAGATTCATTGCTCACTGAGTGTGTGTCTGTTCAACATCGCCGGCCCTGTTCCTTTTCCTGGTCCAGCTGAGCCCTGGTTCCCCCCACGGTTTGCATTCTTGCCCGGCCGGTCCGTGGCAAGATAGAACAAAAATTACTGAAATTCACATGGAGCAGCAAAAAGACCCCAAATAGCCAAAACCCTTTTGACAAACAGAAGAGAGAATGGAGGTATTACTATTCCAGACTTCAAACTATACTACAAAGTCATAATACTTAAAACAGCATGGTACTGGTACAAAAACAGACAAACAGACCAATCGATCAGAATTGAATTCCCAGAAATAAAACTACATATATATGGCCAACTAATCTTTGACAAACGGGCAAAAAACATACTCTGGAACAAGGATAGCCTTGTTCAGTAAATGGTGCTGGGAAAACTGGATCAAAACATGTAAAAAAAATGGACCAGGACAACACCCTCACACCCTGTACAAAAAATGAACTGAAAATGAATAAAGGACCTGGAAGTGAGACCTGAAACCATAAAATACATAGAAGGAAACCTGGGCAAAACCCTTCATAAATTTCACCTCAGAAATCCATTTTGGGAAACAACTATGGCCAGCAAAAAAATGAAGGAAAACATAAACAGCTGGGACTATATCAAACTAAAAAGTTTCTGTTCAGCAAAAGAGACAATAAACAAAACAAAAAGAAACCCAACTGACTGGGGCAAAAATTTTGCCCCCCAGACAAGTGACAAGGGCCTGATAACTAAGATCCACAAAGAGCTCCTACAGTTCAACAAAAACAAAGCAAAAAACCCACTCAAAAAATGGGGAGAAGAACTAAAAAGACACTTCACCAAAGAGGAGATACAGATGGCTAATTGGTATATGAAAAAATCACTAATAATCAGGGAAATGCAAATTAAAACCACACTGAGATACCATCTTACACCAGTAAGAATGGCCCATATAAATAAAAGGGACAACAAGAAATGTTGGCACGGATGTGGAGAAAAAGGAACTCTCTTACACTGCTGGTGGGAGTGCAAAATGGTCCAGTCACTATGGAAGACTGTGTGGAGGACCCTCAAACAATTGAAAGTGGACTTACCATTTGACCCAGCAATCCCACAACTGGGAATCTACCCAGAGGACATGAAAACACTAATTCAAAAGAACACCTGTACACACATGTTTATTGCAGCTCTGTTTACAATTGCCAAGATTTGAAAACAAACCAAATGCCCCAAAACTGACGATTGGCTAAAAAAAATATGGTACACATACATGATGGAATACTACGCATCAACCAAGAAGGACAAACACATGTCATTCATAGCAACATGGATGGAACTAGAAAGACTCATATTAGCAGAAATAAGCCAAAAAGAAGGAGGAATACAGGATGGTCTCACTTATATGATGGATATAGGGACAAACAAACGAATAAGAAAAAATAAGAACAATCAATGGAATGAACAATGGAGCAAGAGAGGAGGGGAAAGAAGGCGAGGTAGGGAAGAGCACAAAAGATCAGGATGGTTAACAGGTGTTACCAAAGTGGGAAAGCCCCGGGGTACACAATAATGCAATAGTGTAATATAAATATAAATATACATACATATGCAAATTTTTTTAAATTAAGTTAAATTAAAGGGAAAAAAAGGAACAACCATCACAGAGATAGTTAACATTCTCTGTGGCTATCTCTTCTATCCTATTCCCCATTATACATTCCCAGAAATAATAATTAGTACACTGAATTTGATGTTTGCCATTCCAGTGGTATTTGAAACTCTTAAATCACACACCAGTAAAAATATATTATTTTGCATGGTAATAATTTCGTAATTATGATATTGTAATATGTATACCTATCTATGTAACTTGCTTTCGTCCCACAAAAAAATTCCAAAAATTATTTTTTAAAAAAATCTCCTAACTAGGATATTGGAGAACATCCCCATTTGTTACTTCTATAATTGTATCCAAATTTCATGTTGCCTTAATGTTTTAAAACTTGTAATATTTGTCATATTGATATCTTGTTGTATCCTAATTTTCTTTTATTTATACGTTCTAAGTCTGAAATAAACTGTATAGTTTAAAATTAAAAAAGAAAACTACTGAAAATGGAGCTAACATTTGATTCAGTGATCCCACTTCTGGAAATCAACCCAAAAGATACAAAAACAATTATTCAAAAGGAAATCTGCACTCCTATGTTTATTGCAGCACTATTTACAATATCCATAATACGGAAACAATCTAAATGCTCCAAAACATAAGACTTGATCAAAAAGCTGTGGTAGATTTCAACAATGAATTATTCAGCAATCCAAAAAAAGACAAACTCATGTCATTTGCGGCAACATGGATGGAGCTAGATGGAATCATGCTTGCAGAAATAAGCTAGAAAGAAAAGAGAAAAACTGATGGTCTCACTTATATGGGGATAGAGAAAACAAACAAAAGGACAAGAAAAAGTTAAAATTGATAAACTGATAACAACTGAAGCATACAGCAAAGGGGGAACGGGAGGGGTAGAGTGGGAGGGCAAAATCAGGGGAGGGATAAGCAAAAGTGACAAGGATGATGCTTCACAGATGACATGATGGTGGAAGAACTTTGGAGTATACCACAATGTAAGAAAATATATATAATCAATTAAAAAGGAAACAAGAAATCTACAAATGATTCACATAGAAGATATAAGACTTAAAAAAAACAAAGACAAAACTATAAGAACTATCATAGTTCTTTACCATTATAAAAAGAAACATAAGAATAGTAGGTATCCATGAAGGTAAAAGAGAGGGAGAAGGGAAACAGAAGATAATAATAGCAGAGAAGTTCCTAAATCTAGTGAAAGAAATAACTATATAAGTCAATGAAGCCAACAAAACACTTAGCAATTTGAATGCAAAAAAGGGTTACATCAAGACACATAATAGTAAAATAAACAACAATGAAAAATATATCAATGACTATTAGAGGAAAAGAACAAGTAACATATAAAGACATCCCTACTAGGTATTCATCAGATTTCTTCAGAGAAACTTCAGGCCAGGAGAGAGTAGAGTGACACATATAAAATACCAGATAAAGACTACCAGCCATAAATATACTACACACAAAATTATCATTCAAATATGATGGGGGAAAAAAAGCTTTCTCAGACAAAGCAGTGGAATTCATCACTAAACTTGCCTTACAAGAAATGCTGAAAGGAATTCTCGCATAGGAAAAAAAAACAACAGTCATGCACAAAACCTTGGGTAAGGTGATATATAGAAAGACAAGAATCAGAGAGTTGCAATTATATCCCAGAATAAGGCTAAAATAGCTAACTATAGTATAAAAGTCAAAGAAAAGAAATAATGCAAACAACCGTAGTTACTTCAACTTGCTAGTGATACCACAATATAAAAATGGGAAATGAGATGATATAAAAACAAAAGATATGACAAGGAATCTGCGAGCAAATAATGACAAAATGACACCAGCACTGAAAAAAAAGACCATCTTAGATATGGAAAGTTTTATGTAATCCTCATGATAACCACAAAATAAAAATATAGAGCAGAGACACAAAGTATAAGACAAAGAAGAAACTTGGGAGAATTGCAATGAGAAAACACTCAAATGAAATGGCAGAGAAAAACAAAAGGAAAGAGCAATGATGGAATTATGGAACAATGATAATGCAACAGAAAATAGAGACAGGAACACCTCATATATAAAAAATCACCCTACTGAACATCAACTTCACCAACCAACAAATCACAGAAAAATGGGAGATGGAGTGATTGGAAGTGGGATATGGAGGGGGGAGGAAGGATCAATTAATGCACAAACGTGATAAATCAACAAAATGAATTTTAAAAAATTAAAATTTTAAAATTTAAATAAATAAATAAATAAAATTAAAAATCACCCTAAATGCAAATGGATTGAGCTCACCAATCAAAAGGCACAGTCTTGCTGGATGAAACAAAAAGAACGCAGCTACATGATACTTAATAGGAGTTGTATATCACTTCTAAAGACAATCATAGACACATAGTGAAAGGATAAAGACACATCAGATAAAGCAGTAAAGAAGAAACACAAACTGTACTCATACCAGGTAAAATAGACTTTCAGTAAACAGGTAATATTAAAGGAATATATGAACAGCAATGTAATGATAGTGGAGGACTTTAACAGGCCACTTACTTCAAATCACTCAGACAAAAAAAAAAAAGTAAGCAATGGCCTTAAATGATACAATAGACCAAATAAACACAATAAATATATACAGAATATTTTATCCAAAGCAGCAGAAATCACATTTTTTTTTCAAATAGACATGGAAAAGTCACAAGGAAAAACCACATGACAACACAATAAATTTATACTGATTGAAATCATTTCAAGCCTTTTCTGCTTGTAATGGTACAAAATTGAAACTAAACCATAAGAGAAAAGCTGAAAATTGTCAAATATGGTCTCTGAATCACTGACGGGTGCAAAGGTAGCACCTCTTTATTTGTACCTACTACTGCATACAAATGTATACTACTGCAGCATAGAAAACCTAAAAATGAAGAGACAAAAGAACATATCAAAAATGCCAGAGGGAAAAAACAAAAGAAGTGCGAATCCAACAGAACTGCATAAATTTTAAGCTAACAGCTACAACAATGCTTGATGAGCAGAAAAAGAAAAAAGGAAAAAAAAGAAAGAATGATGTAGAACAGGAACAGAATAAAGACCAAGAAAATAATAGGCTATTATAATTAGAACTAATGGATTTTAAAATACTGTAACTAAATTAAAATTTTAATAGAGAATCTTAATAGCAGACAAATATAAATAGAGAGAACTAGTGAGCTCAAAATCTCATCAGAGAACTCACAAGTAGAACAACAAAGAGAAAAAAAATTTAATTAAAAAGAGTATAAGAACCCTCTGGGATAACCAAAAGAGAAACTAGAAAACACCCCTTTTCCTTTTGGGGGACCCAGACAAGAATGGTAAAGGCATAGAACATTTATTTAAAGAAATAATTACTGAGAACCAGTTCAACCTGGGAAGTTAACCAGATGTCCTGATCTAAGAATTTCAAAAAAATACTAGATGGATACATTGCAAGATGCATTATTAATAAAACTGTTTAATGTAATCCCAAAGTTCCATATATATACTAATGACAAATTGATTTTTTAAATAAAAATACATTACAAATTATTTAAAGTCCATGACAAAGGCAGAGTGCTAAACATATCATGAAGGCAGCAGAACTACTACTCCTGGCAGGCCTTGGTCCTCCCCAACTTCTACCTGTTATAAGGGCCTCCTGGGAGGGATGGGCCACAGCAGTGCCCAGTGGCTGCTGGCTCCTTAGGAGAGGGGGGATATAAGGAGGTATGTGGCAGAGTCCTGACCTGGTCCCATTCACAGCTGGGCTAGTTGGGCAGAGGTCCTGCATTTCTCAACTCATGGAGGTACTGATTCTTGTCATCAGCAAACTCTAGGATGCCCTCAACATGGTATGCAAGAACATAATGCAGCTGCCTCAGATCATGGTGAAGAGGACACTGAAGAATGGAAGAGCTCAGTGCTGGAAAGTCTGGTGGGAATAGAGCCTCTTGCTCCAAGCCTCTTGCTTCCAAGAGGCACTGGCATTCTCACCTAGAAAGCTTCGATTCTATAGCTAGTCCATGTTTCATCTGAAGATAAATGGAAAGCAACAGAAGATGGGGTTGAAACAGAAAGATGGGGTAAATTTCTCCACCCCAAAATAAAGTTTACACAAATTTGGATGAAATTTGACAAGAAATTGAAAATGAAACAAAAATGATTTCAGGGGGGAAATGGGAGAAAGCTTTGCACTTATTGATCTTGTTTTTGTTTGCTTGTCCTTAAAAAAATCTTATTAATCTAACACTTATGATTTTGCGAGGAATTAGCAGGTTGCCTGTAGGTGATCACCCTAAGGATATTGAGCTTCAAATCAGAGAGCTCATTCTTTGGTTCATCAGTAATTCCAATTCTATCATCCTGTCACTGCTGCTAATAGAGATGTGGCAACATCAGAAGCTTCTAAAATTTTGAGATCCAGATGGTTGCAGAACCCTGGTTGTAATCACCAAACTTGATCTCATGGATGTGGGTATTGATGCCATGCATGTATTGATGGAAGGATCCTTTCAGTCCAATTTGGAATAATTGGAGTAGTTAGCAGGAGTTAGCTAAATGTTAACAAGAATATAATCAGTTCACTCTGTAATGAATATGCTTTCCTTCAAAAAAAGCACCCATCTCTGGCAAATAGAAATGGAACAGAAATCTTGCTAGGACTCTAGAGAGGTTACTAATGCACTGTATCATAGATTGTTAACCAGAGTTAAAAACAAGTAGCACCTCAAAAGCAGAGACATGCCCCAGTTCAGGTCTTATGGGCCTTGGCTTTTTGCCACAGACTCCCAGCCACACCTGCGAAATGTATTCCACTTATCACGCAGCTACCAGCACCTCTTAGAAGACCTGTGCCTTAGCCTGGGCCTTGAAGGGCCTTGTTCTACATCAGAAATCCTCCACAAGCCCCAGGTAAGCACCCCTGACTCCATGCCCAGCCACCACCTCATCAGGAGCAGACACAAGCCTCAATCCAAGTCTTGCAGGGCCTAGCTTTTCACTGCAGTCCCCCAGTTACACCAAGAAAGTGCATCCCATTTAGTTATCAGTCACCAGCTCTTCAGGAGCAGATGCAAGACTCAGTCTAGACTGCACAGGGCCTTCATCTATATCAGAGATCTTCAGCAACAATCTGCCCTCCTGACTATCAGAAATAGACCTTGAGCTACCACTCCTGGGGAAGGTAAGGTCCCAGAGACTCAGTCTCTTGATCCAGCACCCACCTCCCTAGCCCTCCTACCCACCAAAACAAGGTCTGAAAGTCAATCAAGGGAGGCTCTTGTAACCCCAGATACTACAAGACCCTAGTAGCTGTGCCCACCATCAAGTAAATGCCCAGAATGGTAGGAAAGGACTTATATACAACAAAGCCCCAACTACAACAGAGCAAACCCAAAACAAACAATGGGGTGGATGAAAAATACAAATGCCAAGTAATCCCTCAGTGAAACAGTACACACAAAGAGAAAATAAAACCCCAGAACTAAATCACAAAGATATGGTAGAGTTTCTTTAGCTATTAGACATAGATTTCAAGATGGCTATGATTAAGGAAACTAAAGAATGGGAACAAGACAAAGAAAACTCTGAAAAGGAAATAAATGTGAAAAGCACAATCAACAAATAGAAGATCAAAATTGAGGCAATAAACAGAAAATAATGGAATTATAAGGAGGAAACAAAAAATTCAGGAGAAAGCAACAGAAGTAGAATAAATCAAATGCAAGAACAATTCAGTGATCTTGAAGACAAAAGAGGGAAGAATATAGAAAAGGAAAGAGAAACAGAGGAAAAATAGTGAAGAATCACTTCAAGAATTACCTAACACCATGAGGAAATATAAGAATTATAGGACTCCCAGAAAGAGAGAGAGAAGGGAACAGAGAATATATTTAGGGAAATGACAGAGAAGCTAAAAGAACATACAACTACTGAGATGAAAGAAAAACTATAGTAAGATATATATAATAGTAAAGCTCTCAAGAATCCAAGACAAAGAAAAAACAATGAAGCTGATGAGGTGGAAGAAGCAGATAACATATAAAGGAATACCAATTAGACTAATATCCAATCTCTCTATAGAAACACTATACACAAAAAGGCAATGGAATGAGATATTCAAAATACTCCATGAAAAATAAATGCTAGTCCAGAGTACTCTATCTTGAAAGGCTCTCCTTCCTGTATGATAGAAAGATGAGGACCTTCTCAGACAAAGAAAATCTTAGGGAGTTAGCATCCACTAAACCCCTCCTCTAAGAAATATTAAGGAAGTCTTAGGATCTAAACCAGAGAGAGAGGAATAAACACAAAGAACAGACAAATTGGCTCAAAAAGTTGTGGTATATTTACACAATGTACTATTACTCATCAATCAAAAAAGACAAACTTATGTCATTTGTGGCAACATGGATGGAGCTAGAAGGAATCACAAGAGCGGAAATCAGCCAGAAAGAAAAAGAGAAAAACTGATGGTCTCACTCATATGTGGGATATAGGGAAAACAAGCAAAAGAATAAGAAAAAGTTAAAATTTAACAAACTGATAACAGAACTGAAGCATACAGCAAGGAGGAGGGGAAGAGGAGGGGAAGGGTGAAATCAGGACAGGGACGAGCACAAGAGATCAAGAGGATGGCTCACAGGTGACATGGTGGTGGGAGAACCTTGGGGAATACAAGAATGTAAAAAATAATTAATTTTTAAAAAGAATAAATCGAACCACAAAGCTAGGAAGAAAGTGGCTGCACCAGAATTAACGTATCAACAGAGTTAAAAACAAGAATAAATATTCTGGCTCCTCAGTGTCAGTCTCTTCTAAATAACTAGAGTGAACCTGTGGATGATAAAAGTGCTACTTTACTCTATCCCACTACCAAATTTGCCACAGAATATTGGAGTAATTGCAAAATATATTAAAATTTCATAGTTATGTGGTGATAATAGAATATGTTATATTTTCCATGAAACTTTTTTTGCAAACCTAAGAATTACTTAACACACTAAATAGCCTTAGTGCCATTGACATTTGACCACAATTACTAGATGGTCCTCATCCTGCTTTGTTAGTGTCTGAGGTTTCATTTGCATTCATTTGAGTGACTGATCCTCATGCTGCTTTGTTGTGTCTGAGGTTTCATTTAGGCTACCAGTTAAGTGGCAAAACAAATATTAGGAAGTGCCTAGCATTTGTAGTTGGTTCATATGGCATGCAACTGATCATTCAGCAATGAAGTAATTATGGTAACAGGATTTATTGCAGTTTCCTAAACTCCATGATGCCGTAGTTGAACTAGTGACTTGTCTTCTTCATAAAAGTTGCCAGTTCAAATTAAATGTTCCATCACAGTGACAACCCAATTGGTGTATATCAGACAAAGCATCCTGACCCTGCTGATGTTTGTGGGCTAATGAACATTAAAGGAATAAAGGAGAAATAGGGTATATATAATGACTGAGGGAACAAAACAACAGGAAGACTTAACATTCAACAATAATCACCAAATGAAGGAGCATGAAAATACATCACACAATTACTACCAAATCTGAAAACAGACATTGAAGAAAATACATATATACTTGGCAATGAACAGCTCAATGAGACATAAAACAACCATGATTGCCCTAAACAAAGAACTAGAGAAGATAGGTTTAATACACCAAGGTTAATATAAAACTGTAACTTTATAACCTTAGAATCTATAAACTTTCTATAAGATCAAAGGTTTATAGAACACCACACCCTATAGAAAGCCAAATATATTTTATTCAGTGATTGATCACAAACATACTGGGTCACCAAATAAGCGTTAACAAATTCATAGAGATTAAAGTCACACCAAGTGTCATCTCTGACCAACTGTAAAGGTATTGAAATAGAAATCAACTACTAGAAGAAAACAAGGAACTCTTCGAATATGTAGAGACTGAACAACACACTATTGAAAGAACACTGGATTAATGAGGAAGTCAAAAAAGAAATAAAAATATGTTGAGGCAAATGATAATGAGAACATAACCTTTCAGGAATGGGATACAGCAAAAGTGGTACTTAGAGAGAAGTATACAGGATTATAAGCCCATATTAAGAAACTAGAAAGAGATCAAATAACCTTGTTTCTCATCTCAAGGAACTAGAAAAAAAGAACAAAAACTCAAAAGTCAGTAGAAGGAAATAAATAATAAAAATTAGAGGAGAGATAAACAAAATAGAAATCAAAAATACAGTCCAAAAGAACAATGAAACCAAAAGCTGGTTCTCTGAAATAGACTACTCTCTAGCTAGGCTTACTAAGAAAAAGGAGAAAATTCAAATAAATAGGAATAAAAATGGAAGAGGGAAAATTTAAATAGGCTGCAGAAATTTGGAGACTAATCAGATATTACTATGGACATTTATATGCAACCAAGTTCAACAACCTAAAGGAGATGGGCAAATCTTTTAAATTATACAATCATCCAAGACAGAATAGGGAAGAAATAGAAAACCTGAAAAAACAATCACAAGCAAGGGAATTGAAGCAGTAATTAAAACTCACAAAAAACCAAAAGTCCAGGACCAGATGGCTTCACATATGAGTTCTATCAAACTTTCAAAGATGAACTAATTCCCATCATTCATAGACTCTTTTAAAAAATTAGAAAGGAGAAATACTTCCAAACACATGTTATGAGGCCAACATCACACTAATACCAAAACCAACAAACAACATAAAGAAAGAAAACTACAGAGCAATCTTCCTAATAGTCTTGGCACAATTGGTGGGTTCTCACCTGTGCGCTTACAACTGCATGATACAAGTTGCAAATGCTGTCTTGCAAAGGAAGATAATTGCAACACAAGCCCACATTAAGAAGCAAGAAAAATCTGAAATACATCATTTACTGTTACACCTAAAAAAATGTGAGAGGAACAAATAAGACACAAAGCTATTAGAATGTTACAAAGAAATAGTGAACTAATAATAACAAAACCTTAGAGTGAAAATAAGTGCAAGAGAAGTAAAAAAGATCATACAAAAGATCGATGAAACTTACAATTAGTTCTTTGAGATTAACAAAATTAATAAACTGCTAGCTAAGCTACAGAAGAGAAAACATTTAAACAAAATTAGAAAGAGGAGAAATTACCACAGAAGGCATTGAAATACAAAGAATCTCAGAGAATAATGAGTAACTATATGCCAATAAATTTGATAATCTTGAAGAAATGGGAGTGGGAAATGGAAGGTGAGAGAAAGAAAGGAAGGAGAGAAAATGGCATCCATGGATCATGGAACCTACAGCCAAGCAGTGGCCGAGCAGGGCTACAGTGCTTATCCTGGCCAGCCCCCTCAAGGACACGCACAGATCATCTGGGCACACGGGCAACCAAGCTGTGGAGCGTATGCACAGCCCATGCTGTCTGCTATCCCCAGGCCCAAACTCTGCAACTGACAGGCAGACCGCCTATGCAGCTTCCCGTAGACAGCCTTCCAAGTGGGTTATTTGACTCCCATGGCCCCCGGGTGTGCAGGCCACCTGTCTCAGGCTGTTGTACTGTGCTTATGATACCCCCCACCCTGCTACGGCCACTCCTACACAGCTCAGTCTGCCCACAGCCCTTGGCCTGCTTACCCAGTCGCGGGGCAGCAACCAGCAGTTCCTGCACCCTAGGATGGTAACAAGCCCACCCAGACTAGTTAACCTCAATCTAGCACAGAGGGTTACAATCAACCCAGACTCGGATACGGACAGAGTAACAACAGTTGTTCCAGCATCTGGGAGCTGTTCTTGCAGTCAGTCACATCACCACCTTCCTATCCTATCAGCTATGCGTCCTCGCAGCTCACTAGCTGAGGGCAGTGACTCTCAGCAGAACACCTTTGGGCAGTTCAGCAGCTATGGACAGTAGAGTAGCTGTGGTCAACAAAGCGCCATGGGCAGCAACCATCCAACAGTTATCTCCCCCACCCCCAAAACTAGATCCTACAGTCAGGCTCCAAGTCAATATAGCCAACAGAGCAGCAGTCATGGCACCAGAGACTCATTGAGCAAAGACCTAATATTGATCTAGGCCCACCTTGAGATGCAGATAAAGACTGACAACAGTGTGATTTATGTGCAAGAATTAAATGACATTGTGACTGTAAATGCTCTGGTAGGTTTTTTTAAAGCAGTGTGGAGTGGTTAAGATAAGCAAGAGAACCGGACAGCCCATGATCCAGATCAACTTGGACAAGGAAACAGAAAAGTCCAAAGGTGATGCCACACTGTCCTATGAAGACCCCACTACCACTGCCAAGTTGGTGGTGGGGGAGTGGGAGTGTGAGGGGGGGTTGGGAAGGATTATCAAGGAAGCAAACTTAAAGTTTCTCCTGCTAGGAAGAAACCTCCAAGGAACAGCATTGGGAGGGTATGCCACCCCGTGAGGACAGAGGGATGTCACTCCCTCTCTGTGGAGGTCTGGGGGTCCCAGGAGATGGGGGGGACCCATTGGTCTAATGGGAGGTGGAGGAGGAAACAGAAGAGGTTTTTCTCCAAGAAGCTCCTGGGGGAGGAAATGTCTAACTCTGACATGCAGATTAGCAATGCCCCATTCCAGGTGTGGAAATCAGAACTTTGCCTGGAGAACAGAATGCAAGCAGTGTAAGACTCCAAAACTTAAAGCCTTTCTTCCAGCACCATTTCCAACCCCAGGTGGTGACTGTCACAGAGGTTGCCCTGATGGCATGCAAGGAAGAGGTGACCTCATGGACCATGTTGGTCCTGGTAGAATGTCTAGAGGGGGTCATGAAGGAGACAAAGGTGGTTTCCATGGTGGCCCGGACATGGACCCAGGTGATTTTGGTGGAGGAAGACGACGTGGCCCTGGGGAGCAACCTGGATCTTCGATGAAACAGAAGGAAGAAGAAGCAGGCATGGAGGACCTAGAAAAATAGATATAGGTGAACACAGCAACCCTCCCTATTAAGACCAGAGACCCTACAGAGCTGCACTGACTACCACTTTTATTTCTTAAGCCAGAAAATATTTTAAATTTATAATTCCATATTTATAATGTTGGCGATAACATTATGATCATTCCTTGTCTGTACTTCAGTATTCTTCAACATTCATGAAGAAACATTAAAACAAGTTAAAAGGTCCTGTACCAAGTTTGTTTGTTTTTTTCTTTTAACAATGGCTGTTTAAGACTAAACAATGGGAACCCCTTAAGGGTATGCTCAGTATCATTATGGAGAGCCAAGAGGGTCTCTAACTGTAATAGTGGTCATGGTTGTGTGGTTTGCTTGTTTTAATAAAATTCCAAATGTTTATTAAGATATCTTAAAGAAATTGACACATTCCTTTTTCAAAAAATTAAATTCGTTTTCTTATATCATTGTATTTGGGGACAGTGTTTGATTTCCCCCCTTGTGTGTAGTCCTCATAAATCTCCGACCACCACAGCACCTGTGATCCATCACCGGTAGTCCTGTGCTCTTCTCTCCCCTCTTTGACCCTTCTTCCTCCCCTTCCCTGTTGGATCGATGGTTAGCTTGAAAGCTTTGTCCTTTTCCTTTTTTCAGTTTCTCAATATTCCTCCTATAAATGAAACCATCCAATATTTTTCTTTTTCTTTCTGACTTATTTTGCTAAGCATAATCCCTTTCAGCTCCATCCATGTTGCCACCAATGGCATGCATTTATCTCTTTTGATCACTCAATAGTATTCCATTGTGTATCTATACCACATCTTCTTGATCCATACATCTGTTTTAGGGCATTTAAGCTGTTTTCATATCTTAGTTATTGTAAATAATGTTGCTGTAAACACAGGAGTGCAGGTTTCTTTAAAACTAGTGTTTTTGTGTCCTTTGGGTAAATTCGTAAGGGTGGTATCACTGGATCACATGTTGGACTGAAAAGGTGGCCTCATTACTTTTTTTAAGATTTTTTTTACTACAGTAGCATCACATTAGAACAGTGTATCAGTTTCAAGTATGCATCATTGCAAATCAACACATATATCTACTATGTTAAGTTCACCTGATACATACAAAATTAACTTTACCATTTTAACCATTTAAAATGCACAGTTCAATGGCATCAAGTTAGTTCATATTATTATTTAATCATCACAATCCAACTCTAAGAACTCTTTATAACTTGTGAAAATGAAACTGTACCCATTCCTCCTTTCTCAATCTGACTTTATGTTACACTTTATGGCTCTATGAATTTGACTACTATGGGTATTTCCTATAAACAGAATTATACAGTATCTGTCTTTTTGTCACTGGCATATTCCACTTAATTTAATATCCTCAAGTGTCATCCATGTTGTAGTATGTATCAGAATTTCCTTCTTTTTTTAATTTATTCTTAAAATAATGTTTAAAAATAATGGTAATGTTGACTAGTAACACTATATGTTCCAGGGATATGGATTCACACCTCTGCACCAACAAAGCATCAAAAATCTTCTACCAGACCCGAAACAACTTAAGTGATGGGCCAGAACCAAGCAGTTAGATAATCCCACATCTTTGCCCCAATTCCCTTTGGAGTTGGGCCAACCATAACCCTGGAGGCTCTGCCTTCCCCTTGCAGACCCCACAGAAATGGGGGGGGGGGCTGCCAGGAGTGCAGGTCAATGAGGAGGGATGGGGATAGGGGAAAGGAGGTTATTATCACCCACTCTGGATTGCTCCAAAACCAGTCAATCCTCAGCAGGAGCAACAAAATCACTAATTCAGTGGCAGATACACATGAAGATGGAGATGAGGAGAAAGAACTAAGGCCCAGGACAATCAAACATGTCAGATCCAGGGACCTTTGTCCTTTGTGTGGTTGGTCTCACAGGGCAGTGAGACCAACTATAGGAACAAACTGTCTCAGAAACACATTCCACAGATGGGAATGGAATTTCTAGTTCAGAGATAACATCAGTGCAAACTAGGCACCCTCCCATTTCACTGGGAGAGGAAAGCCACGAAGATGGGGCAGCGGCCCCACAACGAGCCTTACCAACCATCCGCCAATGACTATCCTGATCAAGAATTTTATATGCGAACACTGACTGGGAGAAACATTCCCAATACAAAAGAAGCAAAATATGACAGAAACTGGGTTGGAGAAGACAACCAGTAATAAGGACGATGCACTGAAAGGATACAAACATGCATGAACTGTCACAAATGGTAAAATTTCATCTTTTTGTAGCTGATATTGTCCCAGAGATCCCTTATGGTTTCTTCATGGTTTTGAGGGGTTTTTTTTTTTTTCAAATTTTTTTTTGCTCTGTCTGGATGAGTTGCTTTGTCATACAACTCAGTCATCCCTCTGATTTATCCAGTCTATTGTTGCAACTCTCTAGCATGTTTTCTGTTGTGTTGTTGTTACTATTTCTTGTCTCTGAATTCTGCTTGAATGTTTCTTAATTTCCCAGTTCTTATATTCTTCTCCTGGAACTGTGAGCATCTTTATAACCATTACTTTGAATTCTTCCTCAGGTAGTTTGTTTATTTCTACTTCATTTTCAAATCCTTCACTAGCCCTTATGTCCCTTTGGCTCTTTTTCCCTCCCCCTCTTAACCTCACAATCACCTCACAATCACTCCAAGTGCCTAAGAACAGATAAATGAATTCAAAAGATGTGGCACATATATATAATGGATTACTACTCAGTTGTAAAAAAGAGATGAACTCTTGCCATTTGTGATAACATGGATAGAACCGGAGGAGATTATAATACATGAAAAAAGTGAGGTGGAAGAGAAACATTGGATGACTTTCACTCATATGTGAAATGTAAAGAAACAAAACAAAGGAACAGACAAAACTAAACTCACCCTAGAAACACTTAAAGAAACCCTCCATATCGAACTATATAATTGAGGCTACCAGAGAGGGAGCATAAGGAGAAAGGGGGCCCAATGGGCTGTTGTGGAGGATTATCGGTGCCTTGGTCTTGGATGTGGTGTGGTAACAAACATCTGAAGAGGTGTTAATCTGTATTCTTAAATCATGTACAGTAATATAAACCAAATGTTACCTCAATAAAAATATATAAATACATAAATAAAAGTCACTTGATAACTTTAAATATGGGAATTTCAGTTTCTTATACAAATTAACAGATACTAAAATTTCTTTATTTCCTAGTGCTTTCCTTGACTTTGGGTCTCTGCCAACAGGTAAGCAACAGTAGTTAACCTCCTTGCAAGCTCAGAATAAATGAATTTTTGCCTTAAGAGAGAAGCCAACCCCCAAGGTTACATAATAAATGACACAGTTTACATATCATACACACATAAGTACATGACTTAAAATATGAGCAAGAGGTGTAGATTGTTTCAATGTTAGTTTCCTGGTTGTGATAGCACACAATAGTTATGCAATATGTAACCACTGGAGCTTACTGAGAAAAGGGCTAACAAGACATCTTTGTTATTTTTCACCACTATATATGAATCTATAATTATCTATAATTATAGATATATATAATTATCTATAATTATCTTGGAAAAAAGGCTTAAAATTTTTTTAAAAAGAGCAGAAGATTTAAAAGAGATTTTATCAGAGAAAATATGCAAATAGACAACAAGCACATGACAAAGTGTTTAACAACCGTAATCATTAGGGAAATGCAAAACAAAACTACAATGTGATAGCATGTCATATCCACAAGAATAGCTATAGTCAAAAAGACAGGCATAACAGTTATTGGAGAGCATGTGTAGAAATTGGAACCCTCATACATTTCTAATAGAGATGTAAATTGATTGAACCGCTTTGGAAAACTGTTTGGGAGTTTCTTAATTTCAACTGTTTTAATATATGACCCAGCTGTTCTACTCATAGGTAGAAAGATTAAAACACATGTTCACACAAAGATACGTTATATGAATTTTCATAGCAGCTTTGCGTAATATCATATAGGAAACTAAGGTACATGTCATCAATTGGCAAGTGGGTAAATAAAATGTGATCCACCCTTATAAAGATACACTGTTGACCAATTAAAAGTAATGAAGTGAGGCTGGGCATGGTGGCGCATGCCTGTAAGCAGCAGCCTAGGAAGCCGTGGCTGGGGCCAGGGATCGCGGTTTGAGTCCCACTGGGGGCACGTAGTGAGACCTAGTTTCAAAAAAATATAGCTGGGCATGGTGGTGCGCGCCTGTAATCCCACCTACTTGGGAAGCTGAGGCTGGGGATTGCTTGAGTCTGTGGTACCCTGGGCAGTGTGAGCCTGCAGTTCCACAGGCAAAAATAGTGAGATCTAGTCTCAAAAAAAAAAAAAAATGTAATGAAGTGCTCATAAAAGACACAAAATGGACTCACCTCAAAAATTAAGCAAAGGAAGCTAGTCACACACACACACACACACACACACACACACACACACACACATGCACATACAACACTGCATGATCCAAATTATTTGAAATGTCCAGAAATCTCTAGACACAGAAAGTAAATTAATTGGTAAGATGGGGAATGACTGGAAATAGGACAGTTCATTCTTTGGGGTATGACAAAAATGCTCTAAATTATTTTGTGGTAATAATTGCACAATTCTTTTAGCATCACTACTTACAATAGCCAGAATACAGAAACAACCCAAATGCCCCAAAACAGACAAATGGACCAGAAAGTTATGGTATATTTACACAATGCAATATTATTCTGCAATCAAAAAAGACAAGTTTGATGCATTTGTGATAACATGGATGAACCTAGAAGGAATCATGCTAGTGGAAATATGCCAGAAAGAAAAAGAGGAACACTGGATGTTCCCACCTATATGAGGGATATAAAGAAAGCAAACAAACAAAAGGTAAAAATAAAACTTAAAACCAACAAACTGTCAGCAAAACTAAGCATAGTGCAAGGGTTAGGAGGAAGGGGGGTAAAATTGAGGGAGGGATGGGCACAAAATGTTTCACAGGTGACAAGGTGGTGGAAGAACCTCAAGGTATACAGTGGTATTAAAAATACACACATATGCAATCAAATAAAAAAGAATTGTACAGTTCTATAAATTTACTATAATCACTGAATCATATACTTCAGTAAAGAGTCTTTATTCTATAAGAATAATAAAGTCTTTATTCTATAAGAATAAGAGTATTCTATAAGAATAATAGAAGTATGTGATTACTGAAGTATGTGATTTAGTGACTATAGTAAATTTATAGAACTGTGCAATTCTTTTTTATTTGATTGCACATGTGTATATTTTTAATACCAGGTGCCCACTTAACTGTGCAAATTATTTCTGTTGGTGTCATTAAGGAAGACACTGAAGAACATCACCTAAGAGATTGTTTTGAGAAGTATGGAAAAACGGAAGTGATCAAAATCATAACTGACGGGAGCAGTGGCAAGAAAAGAGGCTTTGCTTTTGTAACTTTTGGTGGCCAAGATTCTGTAAACAGGATTGTTATTCAGAAATACCATTCTCATTAAGGAAAAAATAATGAGAATGGCTAGAGAAAAGAAACAGACAACCTACAAAGGAAAATCCATTAGACTGACCTCAGATTTTTCTGAAGAAACACTCCAGGCAAGGAGAGAATGGAGCCACATCTACAAAAAACTCCAAGAAAAAAGGTGCCAGCCAAGAATACTCTACCCTGCAAAGCTATCCTTCTTCTACGAAGGA
>PVHY01021452.1:0-23887 GCA_004024945.1 Uropsilus gracilis
CATGGAACTGCAGGCTCACGTTGCCTGGGGTACCACAGACTCAAGCAATCAAGCCTCAACCTCCCTGGTAGCTGGGATTACAGGCGTGCACCACCACGCCCAGCTATTGTTTTGGGACTAGGTCTCGCTATGTGCCCCTGGCGGGACTCAAACCACGATCCCTGGCCCTGGCCATGGCTTCCTAGGCTGCCATCTACAGGCATGCACCACCATTCCGGGCCAAGCTTTTGGTATTATAGATAAAGAATAATTGCCTCATTCCAAGGTCATGAAAATATTTACCTATGTTTACTTCTCAGGATTTTATAATTTTATATTCCACATCTGGTTGTATATGGTGTAAGGTAGAGATCAAATCTCATTCTTTTACATGTGTTGCAGCACCACTTGCTGGAAAAATTATTCTCTCTCCTATTGATTCCAGGGTTTGTTTTGGATTCTCAATTAGATTCTACTGATCTCTATATCCATCCTTAGGCCAGTCACACACTCTCTTGTGTCTTTGTAGTGACTTTTAAAATCAGGTGTTAGTCTTCCAACTTTTTTTTTTTTTCAAGATAGTTTTCATTATTCTGTATTCCTTGACTTCTAAAACCAGCTTCTTGTTTTCTTTAAAGAAGTCAGTTTGGATTTTGCTATCAATTACATGGAATCTGCAGATCAATTTGGGGAGTACCTTAGTCAGCTCAGGATGCCATAGCAAAACAGCATAGACCATGTGCCTTTAAAAATTAGAAATCCAAAAAAGAAAATTAGAAATACATTTCTCCCAGCTCAGGAGGATGCACTCTTTTTTTTTTTTGAGACTAGGACTCGCTATTTTTGCCCGTGGAACCGCAGGCTCTCGTTGCCCGGAGTACCACAGACTCAAGCCATCCCCAGCCTCAGCTTCCCAGGTAGCTGAGATTACAGGCGCGCGCCACCACGCCCAGCTAGTTTTTTGGAACTAAGTCTTGCTACGGGCCCCAGGCGGGACTCGAACCGCGATCCCTAGCCCCGGCCACTTCATAGGCTGAAGCTTCCAGGCACGAGCCACCATGCCTGGCCCAGGAGGATGCACTCTTTGACATCAAGGGGCTGGCAAGGTTTCTTTCATTCTGGAACCTCTTCTCGATTTGTAGGAGCTGCCTTCTCTCTGTGTGCTCTCTCTTCTTTACATGTCAATCGAGAGAGTGAGAACAAGGTCTTTGGTGTCTCTCCTGGTTGGGCATTAATGCCATCAGATCAAGGTTCATAAGTTCACCTAACCTTCATTGCCTCTAAAGACTTGTCTTTTGAGGAGTAGGGCTTCAACATATAGATTTGATATTGGAAGACAAAAACATTTAGTCCATATTTGAGGATATTCAAAGTATACAAAATCACTAATAAAAAAGGACATCTGTACCCACATGTTTCTTGCAGCACTGTTCACAATTGCCAAGATGTGGAAACAACCAAAATGCCCCAAAACTGATGAATGGCTAAAAAAAAAAGACATGGTACATGTACACAATGGAATATTATGCATCAATGAAAGAAGACAAACATGTCATTTGTAGCAACATGGATGGAGCTAGAAGGAATCATCTTAGTGGAAACAAGCCAGAAAGAAAAAGAGAAATATGGGATGGTTTCACTTATATGAGGGACATAGGGCAAACATACAGACAAGAAAAATTTAAAACTGCCAACAAAACTGAAGCATAGATCAAGGGAGGGGGAGGAGAATAAGTTTGGGGGAGGAGGAGGGCACAAGAGATAAAGAAGGTGCATGGGTGATACGGTGATGGGAGAATATTGGGATAAACAAAGATGAAGTATTTACATATGTTTGTACATATATATATATATAAATATGTGCAATCCAAAAAAAAATTAAAAGAAAAAAAAACAAACAAAAAAACATAGTGGAGGGTATTGTCACTTTAACAATATCAGGTCTTCTGGTTCATGAACATGGAAAGCAGTTCTTGTATTTCTTAGATATTTAATTTCTTTCACAATGTTTTATATTTAAAAAATTGCCGGGTGTGGTGGTGTGCACCTGTAACCCAAGTGCTAGGAGGCAAGAGGCCAGGGATCACTTGAGTTCGCGGGTTCGAGACTACCCGAGGCAACATAGTGAGATCTGGTCTCGAAAAAACAGCGGGGCGCGGTGGTGCGCGCCTGTAATACCAGCTACCTGTGAGGCTGAGGCTGGGGATCTGTGGTACTCCAGGCAGTTTATTCCTAAGTATCTTTAGATCTTTGGTACTATGTTTTGTTTTTTTTTTTAATGAGACTAGGTCTAGCTATTTTGCCCATGGAACCGCAGGATCACGTTGCCCGGGGTACCACAGACTCAAGCAATCCCCAGCCTCAGCTTCCCAGGTAGCTGGGAATACAGGCACGCGCCACCACGCCCAGCTACTTTTTTTGGGACTAGGTTTCGCTATGTTGCCCCACAGGGTCTTGAACCGCGATCCCCAGTCCCAGATGCGCTTCATAGGCTGTCACAGGCATGTGTCACCGTGCTCGGCTCTTAAATAGAATTCATAAAAATTCATTTCAGGCTGCTCAGTATTAATTAGTGTATACACATACAATTGATTTTTGTATTTAATGACACACAACATATATGGGACTTTTTCATGAGTTCTAGTATTTAAGTTAATTCAGCAGGATTTTCTACATATAAGATAATGTAATCTGTAAGTGGAGGTAGTTTTACTCCTTCCTTTATAATCTGGATGTTATTGCAATTTCTTGCCTAATTGATCTCCAGCACAACTTTGCATATAAAAGTGATAAGAACAGACATCCTTTGCATATAAAAGTGATAAGAACAGACGTCTTGTTCCAATCTTAGAGTAAAAGTTTTCAGTCTCATATTAAGTTTAATTTTAATGAATCTTCAGCTGATACCTGTTACCAGGCTGATAAAATTCTAATATTAGTTTGTGTTTTATCAAGAATAATGAATTATCTCAAGTTTTCATTCTGCATCTATTTCAATGTTCATGTGGTTTTTTTCCCCCCATTTTTTCTATTGATATGGTGTACTACATGATTGCTTTTCAAATGTCAAATGAATCATGCATTCCTACGATTATGTCACTTGGTCCTGTTGTATAATCTTCTTTATATGCTGCTGGATTGGTTTCTATTTTTGTTTATGTTTTCATTTATATATTCATGAGATAATGATTGATAGCTTTCTTGTGATGTCTTTGGTTTATACATAAAAATGATATTAGCCTCGTGATAAGTATTATTTTTTGAAAGAACTGAAAGAATGGGCTATACATGATTCTCTAAATGTTTAACAGAATTTACCGTTGAATCTGGGTCTGGAACTTTGTGTGAACTTTTCTAAATTAGCATTTTAGTCCCTTTACCTGCTATGGTCTACCTGCAGATTTAAAAAAAAAAAAAAAACTATGTCTTGCCTGGGTAGTCTCAAAACTATGGATTCAAGTGATTCCTAACCTCAGCCTCCCAAGTAGCTGAGATTACAGGCGTGTGCCACCACACCCAGCTCTATTCCTTCTTGAGTCAGTTTTTGTAGTTTGCATTTTCCTGATAATATAAGTTCAATTTATACCTCTTATCTAGTTTGTTGGCATACAGTTGTATATAGTATTCCCTTGTAATCTTTTTTATGTCTATAAGGCCATAGTAACTTTCTTTCATTGCTGATTTTTATAATTTTGAGGTAGGGGTTTCCTTTTCTGCCTCCCCAGCTCTGTCCATTATTAAAAATGGAAATCTGAAGGCTCCAAGCATTTTTGTTGAATTATCTAGTTCTCCCTTTGATCTTGTTTTAAAAAATATTTTGCCTGATATTATTATAGTAACTTCAACTTTCTTATAGTTGCTGTTTGCGCAATGTCTTTTTTATCCTTTTAATCTATTTATATTTTTAAATCTAAAAAGCTGTATCTTACACTCTCTTTAAAAAATCCAGTTTGACCATGTCTGCCTTTTTGTTGAACTTTTTGATCCATTCACATTGAATGTTATTCTTGATATAATTGGAATTGTCATTTTTCTTTTGTTTCTCTCTGTCTTGTGGTTTTTGGTTCTATTCCTCTTATTTTCACACTGAGTGAATATTTTCTAGTATAACATTTTATTTCCTTTAATTATTTTTTTCACCATACATTTTAGTGGTTGTTCAAGGGCTTACTATATACACTTACTATATTCACTTCAGATTTATAGTAACTTAATTCCAGTGAGACATAAGACTGTTACTCCTATGTGGTTCTATTCCCTGTTCCAATTCTGAGTGCTATTGTCATTATATATATATTTAATGTATTACATTTAATGTATTACAAACCCAAGAATATATTGTTATAATTACTACTTTATACAATTTTGTCTAATAAAGGGAACAAAAAAAGGGAGAAAAAGTATATATATATATTTACAGTGTTATATATTCATCTCCTTATTTACCGTTTCTGACGCTCTTCAATTGTTCCTGTGGATTTTGATTATCATCTGGTATCATTTCCTTTCTCCAAGAGAACTTTGCTCCTACCCACCTCCTTTATGCTGCTATCTTTGCATGTTATACTTCTCTATGGTATGGTTCCAAAAACAACAATATACATATTGTTTTGTACAGTGAAGGGGATTGCCTGTGAGAGGAGTAAAGACGGCTCAGCCTTGAAAGAGTATGGCACAGATGTGACAGTGGGCTGGGGAGGGCGGGAAATGCACCATACCTAATACAGAACTCATCACAGATGCAGAGATACAGACTGCAAGGAAACGCTGATTGACTAGTAATGTTTTCTCAAAACTAAAACTCTTGCTTTGAGCTGAGGTTCCTGTCCTGATGATGCCTGAATGAATGTTAGACATTGATCCCCTCAGAAATTAACCAATCAGGCCAGGTGGTACCAAGGTCAAGATAACCAGGAGGTTGATAAGAAACTCTTGAGGCTGAATGTGATGATTATCAAGAACATCAACATGATGGGCTGTTCAGATGGGCTGATAGCTGATGACTATCTTTGTGTAACTCATTATAAAAAGGCTAGCTCAAGATGAAATGGCAGAACAGTCTCTCCCTTCTCTCAGCTCAATGACCAGTGATGTGATGTGAAAAATAAAAATGCTTATAGAATCAATTCCTGTCTCTGTTTATTGGCTTTTTGGTAGTGACAGGCAGCAGAACCCAGGCTTATTCCCACTAACATAAGCAGATGGTTTGGAAAGTAGGGACATGGAGTCATGGATTCCTCTATTTTCTCAGTAAAGTATGAGGCAAGAACCCAAGTGACAATGGGGAGCTTGAGGTAAAAGGGAGGGGCAGGTTGGTGCTGTAGACAATAGGCCAGCCAGCTGGGAGTCACCTCTCTACAGCTGTTTGTTGGGTGGAGACCCCAGTCTGTTAGTGCAAGCTACTTAGACTTAAACAATCAGAAGTTAACACTATTTATTTTCACCCACAATGGTGACTTGAGCCGGAAACAAGCCAAAGTCAATCACACACAAAATAAGTAGCCCTTTCCAGGTCCTGACACAGCAGAAGTTCTAGGAATGTAGGTGAAGTAATCTGAAAACAGAACAGACATTTCCTTGTCTACTACAGGGAACTTCTGATGGACTGTCAGAAAACAGAGACTTTGAGATGTGTTCGTAGAGATCAGAAGAGCTTTTTGGAGATCCATCCATATATCGTTAGAGTTCAGAATCCTCTTAGTCCCACAAAGGACACAAGACCGTAAATGATAGTCTATCAAGAATTCACGTCAAGAACATAGTGGGGACACAGTTCAGTTAAGGAAGCACAATCAAAGTAAGGACAGGTTTAAACTAAGTGAAAAGCCCTTAAGCTAACCTAAGTTCTTAACCCGACCCTCTTCGCTGTAATCAACTACAGACGCAGTCGTAAATACCTGTGTATAAATTGTTGTTTACATAGGCATATGCTGTATTAAAGAGGGACAAAGTTGGGCATTAGTCAAAGCAGTGAAAATAGATTTTGTTCAGTAACTACTGATAATAGGAGAAAGAGCTAAACTATCAAAATAGCCATCCTACCAAAAACAATCTACAGATTCAAAGCAATTCCAATAAAAATCTCAATGACATTTTTCAAAGTAATAGAACAAATACAACTGAAATTCAAATGGAATAATAAAAAGCCTGAAATAGCCAAAGCCCTCCTGATAAAAAGAAGAAAGGAGGGCTTGCACTCTCAGACTTCAAAATATACTACAAAGCCATAATAATTAAGACAGCATGGTACTGGAATGAAAAAACACGCAGACCAATGGAATAGAATTGAAAGCCCATTCTGACTTGTATGGAGGTAATTGAGTGTTTTAGAAGGAAGATGAATGATTAGGAAAGGAAAAGATTACAAAGGTTTGTCTGTGTGAATGTGAATAAATCAGCTGTGTCTGCTAGCCGGCAATGATGTGAGTTAGGACTCTACTCTCCAAGAGATGGGGAGACAGGCATTCTCCTTCCTTGTGTGAATGACTTTCTGGCCTTTGAGAAAGACTCTCCCAAGTTATGGGAGACAGAGGAAGGATTCACAATTACAAGCCCTTTTTCGGGAATACACTAAGAAAGTGTGGTATAGGCCTAGGACAAACAGTAAACACTCCTAGGAGTCTTGAGCTTTCTTAAGCAGGCGTTTTATGGGACCAGGAGGAATGGGGGTGCCCTGGGTTCACTCTAGGGACATGACCTCAGGCTGTTAGACACTATGGCGGGGTTTGGATGTGCAGAGTGCATAGCATGTGTGCGCGCGTGCATACCTCTCTCTCTTTCTCTCTCTCTCTCTCTCACATTAAATTCCTCAGTTTGCCCACAGCTCTATCACATGCGTATGCAAATTCTTCCTCTTCTTTGGAAACCCTGTGTGTAAAACTTGAGAAGAATAATGTTTAATTCCTGAGGACTGGATCCTGGCACACACCCCAGGGCAGGGATCTGTGGAAAAGGTTGTTGGTCACACTGAACTTGTGGCTAGGAGGTCCTGTGAGTTCCCCCTCCTACCAATCACACACATCTCTGGAGCCTCCCTGAGTCCAAAACACATCCAGGGAATACACCAAGTGGCTCTCCAGTCGCAGTCCAGGAGATGGACTTGTAGGTCTACTGGGGCCAAAGGAGAACATTCAAAATGTCCCATCAGGGCACGGTGGCTCGTGCCTGTAAGCTTCAGCCTATGAAGCGGCCGGGGCTAGGGATCGCGGTTCGGGTCCCGCCTGGGGCATGTAGTGAGACCTAGTTCCAAAAAAATAGCTGGGCGTGGTGGCGCGTGCCTGTCATCCCAGCTACCTGGGAAGCTGAGGCTGGGGATGGCTTGAGTCTGTGGTACCCCGGGCAACGTGAGCCTGTGGTTCCGGGGCAAAAATAGCAAGACCTAGTCTCAAAAACAAACAAATAAACAAACAAACAAAAACAAACAAATCAAAATGTCCCATCAACTGTACAGACTATGAAGAACCCACCTCTCCAGCACTGGGAGTTGCACCCAGGACCTGGTTTGTGGGGGGTCAGCCCTTCAGGGAGCAGTTGTTGAATGATAGGATGCCACCAGTTGCTTTGCCTTCCTCCCTCAGGGTTAACCCCAAAGGTGGGCTAAAGTAGAATGTTGTGAGAAAGTTGGCTTCTTCTCAACTGTCCCTCCAAGCCGAAGAGAAAGCCTCTACTCAACACCAATAAATCTTTAACACCTTGCTGAAATCAGCAAAGCCTGCCAAGAAATTACCAAGAATAATGTCATTGCTTTATCTTTGCAGTATTGGTCTTTATAGTTAGCTTGTACCTGTGGCAAGAATATTGAGCTTTTCGTGTATAATAGTGACAGAAGGTTTTTCTCTTTGTGTACATTTATTTTGGTTTAAAAAAAGTGACTGCTTTAAAGAAAATATTGCCTATTTAAATAAGGATGGCTGGCATAATTTATGAGGGTGATAATGACCAAGTTAGAGATGGAAAGAGCCAGGCCCTTGTCCCTGCCCCAGGAGAGTGTTTCCCGCCCAGGCGAAAGCCTCCCGGGGCAGGAAGACTTTCCACCTCCGCACCAGATTAGAACAGTGTTTAGAGGACCAGGCTGACACGTCACCCTCTCTCGGCCCCGTGCCCGTGCCCTTGGGCTGTCTCCTTCCCGAGGTGACCCTCCCAAGGTCCTTGCCCCAAGGGGGGAGGGGCTGGAGCATCAGCTGAAGAGTCACATGGTCTGGAGCCTGGAGTGGGACGCTGGGAAGCAGGGTTAATTAAGCTTGGGGCCCGGGTGCCTGTCTAAGGAATTTTCAGCTTTCGAGTAATGAGAGCTGGTGGCCGAGTGGGGGCGCTGGACTGCCGTGGGGCTGGATGTGGGCCGGGGAGCAGCTCCAGCCTTAACCGCCCTGCACCACTAGGTGGCAGCCTCGAGCCCCAAGGGGGAAGATGCGGGTCCCAGATCCGCAGGGACCCCTGGCAGGGAGAATCGCCATACTCGTCATACTTGGGCTTCAAGCACAGTCCTACCAGAGGGACCCTGTAGCGAGAGAAGCCGGGCGCAAGAAAGTCGGTCTCATTTCTTTGCAAAACCAAGCCTCAGGGCCACCTGGACACCAGGAAATGAAAGTGACCCCTATCAGGATTCTTTTTGTGTGGGTTATATGCGCAGACGCGTTTAGTGGCCTGTGAAGCTGGCTGCTCTCCTCTGGATGCACATAATATAAAGGAGGAAATAAGACTCTTAAACCTAAGGGTTTAAGAAACCCTTAATAAGTGATTTTGAGGAAATAATGGACACAGGCGACTTTTCTAGATCGCTGCAATGACCGTAACATGGTGTAAAGTAGCTTCTATTGCAATTGGTACGGCTGATGCCACTATTTGTTTCTACATTCAAAGTGGAAGATAATCCTAAATATCTCAGCGGTTAGCAACAATAAAGATTTAATTATTTTCTGGTACTAGTTCAAGGACCCACTGAAGCCTGTCTGTGATCCAGGTTTAAGAAACCCTTAATAAAAATACAGGTGGTGAAAAGGTGTAATTTAAACTGCACAGGAGAAGTCTGCTCCTCATGCAGGGACACGCCAACAGTTTCCATCCTGCCCCAGCCCCACGTGTCTTACTGGTCCAAATAGAAGCTCAGTGTCGAGAGGGGAACTTGGGTTTGCCAGACAAGTCGTGCGGGGGGCTTCACTACCGAAGTGTTCGCCATTGCTTTTTGCTGGAACTTTGTAAACCCTGTCTCTGGCTACCTGATCTGCAGGTGCCCAGTCAAAATGGGAATGCATGGTACTTGTGCTCAAAAATGATTATGCGTTGCAAGATGTGCCAACCGGTGGGTAGTGATGACAAGGGTCACACACCCATGAAGCTGGCTCTACCTACACTGAAAAAGATTTCATGATCATTTCTGGAACCTTGGTGTGAAGGTCAAGGGCAGCGTAAGAGAGAAGCAGAGTATGTGAGTCTAGGTGAACAGAATCCTGAATTATAATTCCCACCTCCACCATCTCGGCTGCAAATATTTATTGGTCTGATGGACTTCCTGTTAAGAGGGCGCACTATAATAAGAGGTGTGCTGAGCCTGTGGGAGTCTAGTCTCAGCTGCTGGATAATTTGGACATTCAGGTCAAGTGATCCTCTCCCATGAGACACCTACAGAAACCCTGGGGGCTCTGGACGAAAAGAAACTGTTGGAAGGAAATGCTTCTGGGGGAAGTCCCAGGCCAAACCCAGGCAGTCAAGGGGTGAAGGGTCAATTAGTGTCCTGGTGTGTATGGCTTCGTGCCAATGCTGGACTAACCCAGTTTGGTATACAGACCATAAGCCAGTGAGACCTAAGCATGGAGGTGTGCAGAAATGAGGCCATGACAGGCCACGGGTCAAGGACTAGGGTTGTAGGGATGTCGTATAGGAAGAAGCTTGGTAGACCAGATGCATTTGTGGATCTTTTGGGGGGACTTCATTAGAAAATCTTAATGGCATTAGGCAGGGACTATAACTATTCCAGATACTCCCCACAATCTAGGTGAGGAGTCTCCCAAACACTTCAGTCTGATTTGATTCACTTGTTTTCATGCTTACTGATTTTGCCCCCGTGGATCTCATAGTCTTTAGCAAGAGTATCTATCAGGGCCCATTTCAGAAAACAGTAACCACAGTGTCGTTAACAGAAAGAATTCAACATGGGAACTTTAAGGGTACTTGGGGAATGAAGTGGGGAATGAAGTGACGTTGTAACTTCAGGAAACTCTGGAAACTCTACCCACAGGAAAGCAAGATTTTTGCCAGGGGTCTCAGAGACTCCTGAGAAGCCAGGTTAAAAGGGGTACCTTGAAAAATTATTAGAGAAAGGCTTCAGAGCTGGGACCCAGATCGCTAACGAGCGGACCCTTCCTGGCTGGTGCTTCTGAGTTCGAGGAGTGTGCTAAAGTTTGGGATGTGTAGTAAAAGTCTGGTGAGGTGAAGCACAGTGGAGGTGGTGATGTTGGTAGAACAGAGCAAAACAGGACGCTACAGCACCACACACCCCCCCCTTCTTCCAGTGTTTCAGGTCCCTCCATCCAGCATGGCAGATCCCTCTAGCTCCCCCTACTAGGGCAGAGCCCAATGTGAAACCAGGTGGTGGAACAGAAATGTGGATTTCAGAGTTCCCCTTCCAGTACCACAAGGCACAAAGCAGAGAAGGCAAGTTGGAAGTGAGCAATAGATTAGATCTGAGGCACAGAGCAGGGGAAGGGAAGGGGAGGGTTCAAGGCGGGGGAGGGAAGAGCACAAGGGACTATAGTGACAGTTTGCAGGTGAACAGTAATAGGAAATCTAAGGGACTACACCTGAGAGGAGAAATCAAACCCTGAACAAAATGAACAATGATGTAACAAAGTTAAAAGGATTAAAGTAAATAAATGCTTATGACAGTAAAAAAAAAATTACCTGCAAGAAAAAAGGATTGGACCGACATCATAAAGTAGGACAGGCCAGCCACTGTCTGCTGTGGAGTGGAAATGCTACATCTGAACTTCAGTCCACATAGGGCCAGAGCAGGAAAGCAAGCTGCATGAGCAGGTAATCCAGGCATGCCAGCCCTCAGTTTTATCTCTGCCCTTCCCACGGCCTACTTCTCTGACCCTCTGACAGTTCCCTATGACCTGCTGGACAAGGAAGGAGAGGCTGTGCTTGGTTTATGTTGTACAGGACAGGACAGGTGGGGTATGACAGCCACTCAGGGTGTCTGATGACAGTGGGGAGGGAAAAGCTTGCAGATGATTGCAGCTGTAAGCTGTGTGCCTGCTCCTCCTTGTGGTCCACTGCCAGGCCTGTTGGTCAGGGGTCACAGAAGGAGGACGATGGGAAGATCCAGCTTTTCCACACTGGTTCATTAATCCCTCAGGGGCAGGGAGAGACGAGTTGTTTTTACAAAGTAGGTGCGAGGTGCCTCGGTGAACCAAGGTGATCCATTTGGGAGCCTCTCAGTAGCTGTGGATAAAGGAGGTAAACTTGAAGGGCCTGAACATAAAGGGTGCAGGCCCCGAGGGATGGAGGTTTGGGCTCTACCATGAACTAGCCACCAAGATCTGGTGAGCTGATAGCTGAGGGTGAGAGGAGCGGATGGGAAGGAGGGAGGATGAAGACCATATGCAGCCTTAGTCAACGGCAGTGGTGGGGGATGTTGTAGCTCCTTCCCCCAGACGCTTGTGGCATGTCTTCTCAGGAACAGAGCTTGTGATGCTGAGAATACACCTTGCTTCTCCCCCTCCACCCCCAACCCCCAGCAAGGTGTATCATCCACCCACCGGCTGGGATGCTCTGGGATTCACTATGACATTTGCTCTGGACTGTGGCCACTATGAGCTGCCCCCTGCCTTGACCAGGGAGGGCATGTACACTAGGGAGGGTCTGATCCTGGAAGATACTCAGCTTCTCTCATTACCAGCTTTGGCTCAAGAACCTCCCAGTGCCTAAGCTGAACACTCCTCAGACTGCAGGACAGTCCAGAATTTTTCCATCCAACCTCCCCAAGCCCCTCTCCTTCCTTAGAGACCAGATTTACATTATGCTCTAGTTATTTTCCCATTCTCCTTTTTTTTTTTTGAGACTAGGTCTAGCTATGTTGCCCAGAGTAGTCCTGATCCCGCACACTCAAGCGATCCCCAGCCTCAGTCACCCAGGTAGCTGGGATTTCAGGGGCCCGCCCTCATGCCCAGCTGCTTTTTTCAAGAACCAGGTCTCGCTATGTTGCCCGGGGTAGTCTCGAACCCAAAGACTCAAGCAATCCCTGTCCTCTTGTCTCCTAGCACTTGGATTACAGGCATGTGCCACCACGCCCGGCTTCCCTATTTTTCTTTATACAGTCATTTATATTTATTTCACTATTCATTTTCTTTTTTTTTTTTTTTGAGACTAGGTCTCGCTTTTTTTGCCTGTGGAACCGCAGGCTCTCGTTGCCCAGGGTACCACGGACTCAAGCCATCCCCAGCTCAGCTTCCCAGGTAGCTGGGATTACAGGCGTGCACCACCACACCCAGCTATTTTTTGGAACTAGGTCTCGCTACGGGCCCCAGGCGGGACTTGAACCGCGATCCCTAGCCCCGGCCGCTTCATAGGCTGAAGCTTACAAGCACGAGTCACCGTGCCCGGCCTTCACTATTCATTTTCTTTGGTCAGCTATCAAAGTCTACAAATTTACATTTAAAAAAAGTTCCTTATAGCATTGTGTTTTCTGAGCATTTTCAGCACAAATCCTGAGGATTTACCCAAATCTAGCTGGGGAAAGGGGATTCGCATTTCAACTCCTTAAATCTGTGCCAGGAACAAATATGTGAAAGCCTCGCAGCACCTGTCTAAGATTGTCCAAATGACCTGAAGTGTCAAGAGGCCACGTCTCGCAGAGTCTAAGGGAGGAAGGCCCAAGAGTGTCAAAAGAAACTTTTTCACTGGCTGATGTCTTTTTTTTTTCCCCAGACTTTTTTGATTGCACACACACACACGTTACATTGTCTACCCCAACATTCTCCCATCACCTTATCATCCGTGAATCATCTTAATCTCTTGTGCCCCCCTATTTTTACCCTCCTCCCCCTCTCTTGCTCTATGCTTCAGTTCTGTTGACAGTTTTACATTTTTCTTGTCTATTTGTTCATTTTCCCCATATCCCTCATATATAAGTGAGACTATCCAATATTTCTTTTTCTTTCTGACTTATTTCCACAAACATGACTTCTTCTAGCTCCATCCATGTTGCTGCAAATGACCTAAGTTTGTCTTCTTGGATGGATGAGTAATATTCTATTGTGTACATATACCACATCTTGTTCAGTCATTCATCAGTTTTGGGGTATTTGGGTTGTTTTCATAGCCTGGTTATTATAAATAGTGCTGCAGTAAACATCTGAGTACAGGTGTCCTTTTTAGCTAGTGTTTTTGTATCGTTTGGGTAAATTCCAAGGAGTGGAATTGCTGGATCAAATGGTAGTTCCATTTTCTGTAGTTTGAAGGTTTTCCAAACAGCTTTCCATAGTGGCCAAACCAGTTTGCATTCCCACCAGCAGTGTAAGAGTGTTCCTTTCTCTTCACATCCACGCCAACACTTGTTGTTGCCCATTTTTTTTGATATGGGTCATTCCTAGTGATGCAAGATGGTATGTCAGTGTGGTTTTGATTTGCATTTCCTTGATTTTTAGTGATGTGGAGCATTTTTTCATATGCTGATTGGTCATTTGTATTTCCTCTTTGGAGAGGAGTCTTTTTAGTTCTTTTCTCCATTTTTTGACTGGGCTTTTGGCTTTATTTTTGCTAAGTTGTGTGAGTTCTTTGTGGATCTTTGTTATTAGACCCTTATCACTTGTATGGAGGGCAAAAATTTTTCCCCATCCAGTTGGGTTTCTTTTTGTTTTGGTTATTGTCTCTTTTGTTGTAAGGAAGTTTTTTAATTGGATGTAGTCCCAGCTGTTTATGTTTTACTTCATTTTTTAGCATCTGCAGATGTGTCCTGAAATGGGCTTCTGAAGTGTAGGTCTTGGGGTGTTTTGCCCATATTATCTTCTATGTAGTTTATGGTTTCAGGTCTTCTTATATCCGCTTTGAGTTGGCTTATGTACATGGTGTGAGGGAGCTGCCCTGGAAAAATATGGAATGCCTCACAAATGTGCATGTCTTCCTTGTGCAGGGGCCAAGCTAATCTTCTCTATATCATTCCAATTTTAGTATATGTTCTGCCACAGCAAGCACTTGATGTCTAAAAAATTTTGGCTGATGTCTAAAAAATGCAAAGTAAGGAGCAAGTTCTTGAACATTTTTGTCCATTTAGGACGCCATACAGTAGACAAGCTCCACACCAGTTGATTTCCTTTTGCTCATACAGGAAATATCAATGTCACATGGCTTCTGTCTCCAATCTTGCTGGAACTGGGGGAGTGTCCTGCCCTCCCTACCCTGACCTGTTTCTTCTAAACCAAGAAAGTTCTTGCTTTTGACCGAAAGCCCAGTTCCTCTACCCTACACACTCATTGACACTCACTGACATTCTAGTCTCGCATGTTCAAGACAAATTTTGCCTTCATCTTTATAAGGTATCTCTAGGGCAACTTATCTGCCTCCTAGAGATAAGGACACTGTAGAGTGGGGATGGCCAAATGGATACTGACTGGTACTCTAACGGAGAGTCTGATTCCTGTGCAGCCTTGGGGAGAAGCAATGGGCAGGACTGTGGGACTTCCATTGATGCCTTTCCCAAGTCTCCTACATGGGCCAGAACATCTGTCTTCCACCTGTTGGGTGTTGGCTGTTAACTGCTCACACCTACTCTGTCAGGAGTTCTTGAGAGAGAGCGAGAAAGAAAGAAAAAAAAGAAAGGATGAGGTAATGGAAGATGAGGTAATGGCCAAGGAGTCACAAGGTAAAAATGGCCAGGTGAAGGGATCACCAAGTAGTCCACGGCCATACCACCATGAACGCGCCGGTCTCGCCTGAAGGGATCACCACGTAAAGGAGACAAAAGTTGGCTTTCATCAGTCCTTTCAGACAGGATATTCTTGTTCTCACTGGCTTTTTGGAATGTTGGTGGTTTGACTCAGCCTGAGGATCTGGCTTAATTTAAAGAGGACAGTAAAAGACTATGTCTGCAGTGGCCATCCTGGCCCCAATTACAATGTCTCCACTTATGTCAGTTTTTCAGAGGAGACGACCTCTCTGGTGCAGTTCACACTCCAGAGCTCCCCTGGCATTAGATTGAGGTTAGATTTTAAAATCTTTACCCACATCTTTGCTTGGCTTCTCCCTTTACCCTATCCTGCTTCCCTTAGTACCTTGAACGTCTCCTTTGAAACCCCCTCCCTCAACAAATCAATTGCATAAGAATCACCAGTTCAGACTCTGCTTTTGAAAAACTCAACCTATAATAGGATCTTGTCCAACAGCAGTCTTTTAAGATAGATGGCAGAAAATGAACATCATGGTCAAATAAGTTTGATCAACCCTCCTCATTTTTGCTCCACTCCCCCAGCTTTAAAATGTATATTAAACAAACAACCCAACTCAAAAATGGGTAAAAGACTTGAAGGGACATTTCTCCATAGACAGTACAGATGGTCAATAAGCACATGAACAAATTTTCAACATTACTAGTCATTAGGAAAATGCAAATCAAAACTATGATGAGATACCACCTCACCTCCAGTAGCATGGCTATGATCAAAATAAAGAAGAGAAAAAATACTGGTAAGAGTGTGGAGAAACTGGAATAGCTGCCTGTTGGCAAGAAGGTAAAATAGCACAACCACTGTGGAAAGCAGTATGGAGAGTTCTCAAGATTGAAAATAGAATTACTGTATGATTGAGCAATTCCGTTCTGGTTATAGCTGCTGATAGAAGCACTATTCACAATAGTTCAAATGTGAAAGCAAGGCCGGGCATGGTGGCGCATGCCTGTTGGTGGCAGCCGTGGAAGTCATGGCCGGGGCCAGGGATCATGGTTCGAGCCCCGCTGGGGGAACGTAGCGAGACCTAGTCCCAGAAACATAGCTGGGCGCGGTGGTGTGCACCTGTAATCCTAGCTACCTGGGAAGCTGAGGCTGGGGATTGTTTGAGTCTGTGGTACCCCAGGCAACGTGAGTCTGCAGCGGTTTCACGGGCAAAAATAGCGAGACCTAGTCTTCAAAAGAAAAAAAAAATAGTGAAAGCAACCGAGGTACCCATCCATTGATAATAAATAAATGCAAAATGGAACATACACATACAATGGAGTATTACTCAGTCTTAAAAAGGAAGAAAATTCTGACACGTCCTACAACATGGGTGAACACTGGGGACAGGAATACTTAGTGAAACAAGATGTCACAAAAAAACAAATACTGTAGTGATTACATTTTCATGATGTACTTAGTCAGTTGCATTAAAGACAGAAAGAAATGGTGGTTACCAGGGGCTGGGGGGGGGAATGAGAAAACGGGGGAGTTACTGTCTAATTAGTATAATGTTTCAGTTTTACTAGGTGAAAAAGAATCATGAGGATGGATGGTGGTGATAGTGGCATGAGAGTGTGAGTGAATGTGCTTCATATTGCTGAACTTACATATTGGATATCGTATGCATTTTAACACAATAAAAACAAGAAAAAAATGTGTGTGAAAGAGTCTGAGAAATCCTGCAATAAAGAACCCCATTTAGCCATGCTACATCCTGTTGGTCAACTCTATTAATAGTATAAATATTAAGAAAACTCACCTAAGTCGTGGGCCCAAGTTATTCATTCAGACTCAGAGTAGGTTGGGACAACAAAGGGGTAACAGTGGGGAAGAAGCATTGATCTAGAATATTCTATGTCTATCCTGAGATGTGTTATAGGGTTTGGATTCAGTTTGCCTAGGGATTAGAGAGCAGGTTTGTTCTGTGACTGGCCTGTAACTCCACAGAAGTTTCCAGGTCAGGAGTTGCCTGAGTCCACCCCCAAACACAAATGGAGCTATACCCAGCATGAACCTAGGCATAGATATGGCAGCATCATTTCTCTTGCCCTGTGGGTTCCACTGGTGGGCTTTGCTCTACTCAGGACCACACAAAATGACCACCTTCCCCCCCCTTCACTGCCCATTTCTGACGACAAAAAATAGCTCAGTTGTTATTTTATCTTTTTTAGAGATTAGACCTTGCTACGTCGCCTGGGGTAGTCCCAAACCCGCAGACTCAAGTGATCCCTAGCCTCAGCCTCCCAGGTAGCTGGGATTATAGGTACACACCACTACGCCAGGCTATTATTTTGAGACTAGGTCTCACTATGTTACCTGGGGTAGTCTTGAACCTGCGGACTCAAGTGACTCCTAGCCTCAGCCTCCCAAGACTGGGATTATAGGTGCATGCCTCCATGCCCAGTTTATTCTTAACTATAGAAATTCCAAAGCCATATTCATTCCAGGAGACCAATTTATCCAACATCTCTCTTCTCTGCTCCAAAAAGGTATGGTGGGAATTATTCTCTTAATAAAGTGGATTGGCAGGAATGGGATTTCAACACAAACATGGCAGGACTAGAGGATCAAGGCTATGATGACACCAGGGCAGACAGGATGGGAAGGGGCAGTATCGTCTCTAGTTGACCTTTGACTGGCCCCAACCTCCACATACAGTAAAATGTACCAGAATCAGCACACACAATCCTGAAATCTACAGTCTCCTCCTACTAGGAAATCGCTCCCTTCCATTTCCAGCATGTCCATGTACCAGGGAACATCCACTCCCCCATATTTTCTCATGGAGAGTTCTCACACTAAGGATGAGTACCTGAGCTTGAGGTTGAGCTTCTTTCAGGAACTCTAGCCTTAAAAAGCATCTGAATGAGGCAGCTGGAGGCCATGCCCAGCCTCTCAAGCGCCCCTTAAACTAGTGGGCCACCAAACCCCCAAAATACAAATAAAAAACCCCAGGTACACTAAAGTGAGGGACTGGCAATATCTAATGATCTGATTATATAAGTCCACTTCAGATCACGAGATCCCATATGAAACTTGCTTGAACAACCCATTATACTTCAGATGGTAATGGCGGTGGGGTACAGGGTTTCTTTTTGGGGTGATGAAAATGCTCTGAAATCGATGGTGGTGACAGCTGCAAAACTTAGTGAATATACAATAGGCCACTGAATTGTAGTTTCAATGGGCAAACCACATGGTGTGTGATTTGTAATCACAGTAATAAACAGTAACAGTAATAAAGCTGTTACTTTATCTTTTTTTTAAAGCTGCAGCATCTTACGACATCCCCTGTTACTCACCTATGAGTGATGGATTTGCTTCTTCATAGAGCCATGGATGATTAAAAACAAATCAATAAACATGGTCACTCTCCACCCCTCTCCTCTCCAGCACAGTAAGGGGCCCCAAAGACAGAGCCACTGAGAATCTCATTCCCGATGTGACCAGATAATTGGCTGGTTGGCAGTGTCTTTTCAAAGTCCCGTAGAACTCAGAGATCATTACAGAAGCAGTAGAACACTGACTTCCCAAACCAAACTGAACACTAAATCAATAGTAAGACTTAAAAAAATTATCTAAAGATAGTTTGCTTGACCTGGTACCATGTTTTGTCCCCACCCCCACCATGTTTGTTTTTTAAAGTGGTTATTAGAAACTTTTCCAACACTATTTATTTCCTACCCACAGCATGATGCAAACAATAAACACATGAGGCCAGATACTGAAGTTAAGGTTCAGGGTCTGGATATCCCTTATCTTGACGTGGCACTTTACTGGAGAGCCTGAACTGATTTGACTATCAAATTTTCATAGGTGGCCGGGTGTGGTGGCACGCATCTGTAATCCAAGCGCTGGGAGGCAAAGAGGCCAGGGATCACTTGAGTTCATGGGCTTGAGACTACCCTGGGCAACACAGTGAGACCTGGTCTCGAGAAAGCAGCCAGGTGCGGTGGCGGGCGCCTGTCAACCCAGCTACCTGGAAGGCTGAGGTTGGGGATCACTAGAATCCATGGGATCAGGACTACCCCAGAAAACATAGCGAGACCTAGTCTCAAAAAAAAAGGAAACGTTTTCATAGGCGGAGAAATATAACAATGTCCCAAAAGCTTTTAAAATGTGAACAGAGGTTGAAAAGGCAGCAACACCTGTACACGTGAGTCTCCTGTGGATCTCTGGGGAGTGCGCGTCAGTGCCGATGCTACCTCTTCCGTGAAGGCCTTCCTGAGGCCTTGGGCACAGCTCCCCACACTGTGCATTCCTGAGGCGCTCAGCACATTCCTCTTCACATGACCTAGTTCAGAGCAGATAGTCAGTAAATTGGCTAAATGTTCCCCAATGAAGCATGTTTTACAGGAAATGATGTGGAAGCCACAAACAGAGCCACTTATGGAAATTCACATTTTCTAGCAATCACATTTTAAAAGATAAAAATAGTTATTTTAAATGCATGCACTTTAATATCTATTTTCATTTGACCCGATAAACCCCAAATATTATCAAGACAGCAAGCAATAGCATAGAAATCTTTAACGAGCTTTTATTTATTTTTCTTTTTGTAAGGCCTTAAGTATTTGAAATTCAGTGTGTCTTTTACATTCACAGCAGCTGTTTTTCTAGGACTCCGTTGCCACAGGTGGCCAATGGCTACCATACTGTTGCACAGTAGCCACCAAGCTGAGCACCTCAGACCCATAACAACATAAAAAAAAAAAAAAAAAAATCAGCCAGCATAGCTTGCTTCATACTTAGAATATGCCAGGCATTATGCTGAAGGGTTGACTTGGATTATTGCATTTAATCTTCACCATTCACTTCCCATATGAAGGAACTGTGGATTACGTGTTAAGAAATTAGCCCTAAGGCCGGGCATGGTGGCGCATGCCTGTAAGCTGCAGCCTAGGAAGCTGTGGCCAGGGCCAGGGATTGTGGTTCGAGTCCTGCTGGGGGCTATGTAGTGAGACCCTAGTTCCAAAAATATATAGCTGGGTGTGGTGGCACGTGCCTGTAATTCCAGCTACCTGGGAAGCTGAGGCTGGGGACTGCTTGAGTCTGTGGTATCCCGGGCAACGTGAGCCTGCGGTTCCACAGGCAAAACCAGCAAGAACTAGTCTAAAAAAAAAAACAAAAAAAAACAGAAGTAATCACCCCTAAGCTGTAAAGCTACTGAAAAGAGGAGCCAGACTAGAAATAGGCAGAGGCTGCTCTCAGCAGTCACCTCTATAGGATTTCCCCAAATCTTCACAGCTAGGTACCTTACGAAACATGTTTTTCAGGTCGAGTTGTTTTTGAAGAGTAAGTCTACTTACTTTTCAGGTTGAGTTCATAAAAATTGAATTCTATGCTTTTTTTTTTTTTTTTTTTTTGAGACTTGCTATTTTTGCCTGTGGAACCACAGGCTCACATTGCCTGGGGTACCATAGAACTCAAAAATTTGAGAAGCGACTACTTCAAAAATCATTGAACATCACATCTTTAAGTCAGTTTTACTAAGCCAGCAAAATAGTGGGATTAACATGGTTATAGAACAACTGTTATATTTCAAGTTTACCTTAGGTGGTAGATAGTAGATGAGGTAGACAATAGGCTTCAAAAAAAAGCTCAGAAGAAAAGGCAGGGTAATGAAATTGTCATAGAATTTTGACAAGCTCCAGTATATCCCCACAGGCCTAGTGCATGTGTAGGGTTGTGTGCATACTCAGGAATGACATGAAAAAGCCATAGGCTCTCACCTCTGGCTAAATCTGAGACTGTGCACAAGTAGGAAGAGGTTAAGGTAGAGTTATCTATTGCTTGGCTCAATATTGAAAGCAATACCTAACATGCACAGATAATACTCTTGGCAGGGACTTATTAATTTTAGGTATTTAGTAAAATCTCTGTCTAATCACTAATTGACATTAAGCAAACTAAGTGGAGACTTCAGTGGCCAACATGCCAAAGTATACAGAAAGGTCACTAAATAAACAACAACAAAAATAAAAAACAGCAACATGGATGGGACTAGAAGGACTCATATTAGCAGAAATAACTCAGAGAGAAAAAGAGATACACAGGATGGTCTCACTTATATGAAGGATACAACGAAAAACAAACAAACAAATAAGAAAAATCAGAAACAACCAACAGAACTGAAAGAGCAAAACAGGAAAAGGGGGAAGAAAACGGGGGAGGCAGAGGGCAAAAAAGAATAAGATGGTTAACAGGTATTAAGGAAATGGGAAAACCCTGGGGTACACAATAATGTAATATGTTTATGTATATGTATATATATATATGTATATGCATATATATGTATATGTATATATACACACAAAAAACAAAAGAAAATCAATTAAAAAATAAAAATAAAAGATATTACAGAATTAAAAAATAATAAAAAACCAACAACAAATTATGGTAGAAGAATGGAAAAGAATTTGATTTACAGACTTATCAGATGATTTGAAATGTTTAGTCTTCAGCCAATAATGATAAGATGTTGTAAAGTAATGTTACTGTAATAATTTTTTAAAACTATGAAACATACAAAACATATATACAAAAACATATGAAAACCAAGAAAGCATAGCCCATACAAAGGAAAAAAATAATCAATAGAAACTGTTACTGCAGAAGCCCACACACTGGAATTATTAGAAAGAAATCTTTAAATCAACTATTTTCAATAAATTCAAAGAGGACTTCCCGTGCTGTAACTCATGGAGATTTGCAGTAGCATGCCCACATTGGGCCATGGAAGCTTTCCCCCATACATTGGCCTACACAGCTTTTCCATCTTGATGTCAATTTCTAATTTGGGATTAATTATATAGTTGGAATCAGTTACAAGTGCTTATTTCAAGAGAATTGTCTCATGTGATGATGGAGGCCAAGAAGTCCCATGATCTACTTACTATCTGAAGAGCCAGGAAAGCGGGTAGTATAATCGAATCTAAGTCCAAAAACCTGAGAACCAGGATCACCAATGTCTACGAGCAAAAGAAAATGGGTATCCCAGTTCAAGTTGGGAAATTAAAAAAGTCAATTATATAATAATTAACAGACGTGATAAAGAACTAATATATTTTGAAGACCTAAAATGTGCCACACTGTTCTAATATTTTTACACTTATTAACTCATTCAACAAAAGAACCTCTTCACATTTGAAATTAATAAAATGATTTTTCAATAAAATAGGTTCAAATAACTCAAGTAAATAGTTATATAGAACCAAAGAAAAGTTTGAGAGTGATGTCTCACTAAGTAGAAAATATCAAGAGACAGAAATTATAAAAATGAAAAGAAACACAAATAATGGAGCTGAAAAGCATAAGAACATAAATGAAAAATTCACGACAGGGTCAATAAAAGATTTGAACAGGAAGAAGAAATGATTAGAGAATTTGAAAATAGGTCAACTGGGATTATTCATCCAGTCTGAGGAGAATGAAAAATGAATAGACAAATATGAATAGAGCTTCTGTATGCACACACACACACACACACACACACACACACACACACACACACCATAATGGTGGTAGGAGAAGGAGATAGAAAGGAGAAAAAAAGAAATATTTGAAGGATAATGGTTGAAAAACCCTGAAATTTGATGAAAATATTAATTTATCCACCCAGGAAGCTTAAAAAACTCCAAACAGAACAAAAAGAGACTTGCACCAAGACACATCATATTCAAACTTTTGAAAGACAAAGAAAAAAATATTAAAATCAGCGAGAGAAATGATCTATCATGTTTAAGAGTGCGTTCATAAGATTATCAGATCTCTTATTAGAAACTATGGAGGCCAGAGACAGTGGGACAACATATTCAAAGTGATGAGAAGACTGTCAATCAAGAACTCTGTATTTACCAAAGCTATTCTGCAAAAATGAAGGAGTGATTAAGGTAGTCTCGAACAAACAATAAAAACACATGGTGAGAACTCATTACTAACAAACCTGATCTGCAAGACACACTAAGGAGAGACCTGACTAATATGAAAAGACATTAGACAGTAACTTTAATACTCTTGAAAATAAAGAGCACCGATAACTACACAGGCAAACATGAAATCATTAATGTATTATTGCAAGTCTCTGTTTTTCTCCTGTATGATTTTAAAGACAACTGCATAAAGCAATAATCATAAATCTGTCGACTTGCACCTCATTAGTAAGGATGTAATCTGTATGATAGTGACAGCACAAAGGAGGGGGAGAGAATGAAGGAGCCAAGCTTTTGTGTTATTAAGATTAAGATGTATTAATCAGAACTAAAGTATTACAGTATAATTATAATTCCCAGGGCAACTATTAATAAAATATATAAAAAGTAGCAAAGGAATCAAAACAGCACACTAGAAAATACCTATTTAACACAAACAAAGGTGGCCAGAGAGGTGTGTTTGAGGAAGAGAATGAAGAACAGGAAATTTGGAGAAAGAAGTTTCAGTCTAAGAAGATAAAATCAGAGATGTAAGTGGGATCCTAATGGCCATGCAAAGCCTTGTAAGCCATCTCAGAGATTTTAGGATCCATTCAAAAGGGAGACATATAGAGGATTTTGTGCCTGTCTCTCCCTTTGTCTCTCTCCTTCTCTCTTATGCACACACACACACACACACACACACACACACACACACACACACACACACACACACACTCCTCCTCAGACTGGATGAATAATCCCAGTTGACCTGTTTTTAGGTTCTTTATTTCTTCTTCCTGTTCAAATCTCTTGTTGATCCTCTCTAGTGATTTTTTTTTCTTTCCTATTCTTATATGCTTTTCAACTCTAGAATCGGTGTTTCATTTTCATAATTTCTTTTTTTTCTTCTTTTTTTCTTTTTAAGAGATGAGGTCTCACTATCTTGTCCAGGGTTGTCTCGGACCTGCAGACTCAAGTGATCCTCAGCCTCAGCCTCCCAGGTAGGTGGGATTACAGGCGTATGCCATCATCATGCCCGGTCTTTCATTTATATATATATATTTTTTTTTT
>PVHY01021453.1:0-23887 GCA_004024945.1 Uropsilus gracilis
TTAGGAGTTTTGGCTTTCTTCACACTGGCTCTCTCTCTCTCTCTCTCTCTCTCTCTCTCTCTCTCTCTCTCTCCCCCTCCCTCCCCCCTCTCCCCTCCTTCTCTCCCCCAAAATGGCCTTACTTACAGCATCCCAGACACTTGGAGCAAATGGTGAACAAAACAAACTCCCTCCATCCAGGCCCTTGGGCCGCACTGAAGAGCAGACAGGCAGACAGACAGACAGACAGACAACTCCCTGAGGAAGGAAGGAAAGGGCTGAGGGAGACATCTGTACCATGCTCCCACAGGTGGGGCCTGGAAGGCCTCCAGAGTGCGGACCCTGGGCTCTGGCGGGCATAGCAGGAGAGTCTGCAGGATGGAGGAGGTGGGCGGGCTGGGAGCCCTGGGGCCAGGGCAGGAGATGGCAAGTCCAGAGGAGACCAGGAGGGAGTGGAGTCGAGCCTCCACGTTGTCGCCCCCCCCCCCCCCAGGGAGCTGTGGTGGGGTTCTGAACCCCGGCCGCTCAGCCTGGCGCTGACTCCCGCTCCAGAGGCCTTTCTGACCGGACTGGGCGCTGGGCCATAGGCGGTCAGTCATGCTTCCTCCCGCCTCCGGCTCGCACTGAGCAGCCAGGCGATTCCAGCCCAATGGGCACACGGGTCAGGAGAGCAAGTCACGGGTCAGACAGAAACACGTGGACAGGAAATGCTGACCGCGACCGCGTCTGGTTCCATCTCACACCCCCTCACAATGCCCGGGGCAGACACGCCCGCCTGGAGTTGGGAGGAATGTGCAGGGAACATGTGCAGGAACGCGCGCAGGAACGCGCACAGGAACGCGCACAGGGAAACTGCAGAGAACATGCAAGGAACTCACAGGGAACATGTAAGGAACATGCAGGGAAACTGCAGGGAACACCCAGGGAATGCCCAGGACTTTCCTGCTTGAGTCATTGGTCCCCTGCCAAAGCCCAAGAGCTGGGTTCCTGTTCCCGAGCCAGACCCGGAACCCGAAGGAGAAGCTGTGCTTAGTCCCTGGAGCCACCTCAGCAAGAACAGGGGATGCTGTGAGTGTCATCCAGGCTGGGTCCCTTCGACTGAGGGTCCCTGGGGCGGGCTCCTGGCCCCTGGCAGCCACACTCTGGCTGAGCAGATGTCTGCAGCTCAGGGGCCGCCAAGGAGCATCAGGGGCCACCACAGAGCAGCGCCCGCTTCGGACCCACAGAACCTCTGCGTCCACACATGAATGTCCACGGTGCCCCGGCCACCTGTCACAGAGCCTGCAGCCCTGCTCAGCTCATCAGACACGGGGGCTGAGCCCAACAGCCCCCCGAGAGTCTCCAAGCCTCTCCCTCCCGTACCGACCTCCTTGGACCCTGAGACTCTGGCGCTCTTGCTGTGACCAGCTTTGTCCAGGCTGCGAGCTCCTGATGGGCGCCCCTCCTGAAACCTCAGAGCTGGTCTGGCCTCCTTTTCTCCAGCGTGCTGAGGGGGGGCATTGACTTGCAGCGCCCCTAGGACCTACAGATGGGGATACACCTGCCCGCCCTTCACTCTTGAGTGTCCCCTTCCCCTTGCACTGCTTTGGGTGCCTGCTAGGCCCTTGGGATCTGGACGGCTGGCTTCCTTCTGTCCAGATGGGGATAGTGACAATAATAGGTGGAGAGAGGTTGCGCAAACTGACTGAGGTGGCCCAGGCAAAGACTTAGCCCAGTGCACAAGCACATCATAGAACAGTTGATAACAGCGCTCAGGTATCAGCTGTTACCACTTCAGAATATGGGTGATACTGGGTTTTAATTCTTGCCTTATTAGGGTGGACCCTCTTCAAGTGTGTCTGGGATAATTATAGACGTGTAAGTCAAGGGAGGAAAGGAGGGCAGGGGGAAGGAAAGAGTGAGAGGAAGGGAAGAGGGAGGGAAGGTGAGGAGGGAGAAGATTTGCAAAGTGCTTCCAGATAGTATATCCTGACTATCTCCAGAGATGTCCCCTTACATTAGCTTGCCTGTCCTTCCCACCACTCCTGTGAGACTGAGAAGTCTGCTGCCATTATCACATTTTTACAGAAAAGAAAACAAGCTCAGCATGTGTATAGGATTTTCCCAAGGCCCCCAGTGACATGCCCACTACAGTTTAGGGCAAACGAGACAGGAGCTAAGATATCTGCTCTGGTCTCCAGGCATGACAGAGACTTTCAGAGATGCCAAGGTCTGACTGAGAGCTGACAATGTGCTTGCACGCCGGGCTAAGTCTTTGCCTGGACCACCTCAGTCAGTCTGCACAACCTCTCTCCACCCATTACTATCATTATCCCCATCTGGACAGAAGGAAACCCAGGTGAAGAAACACCTAGAATTATATACATGCTTTTAATTATTGAGAGGGGAAGAAAGTTGATAAAAGAAAAAGAAAAGCAGGAGATAAGTAGATGCTCTCGTCTGCAGGAAAACCTGCAGCAGCAGCCATCAAAGCCTTGGAGCCTAGGCCACCAGCCCATCAGGGGGGATAGAGGCAGTCAGTGACTGCCAACAGCACTGCATTTAGAGTGTGATGTCCATGAGAGGCAGTGATAGAAGCAGAAAACTCTTAGGTTCCATGTTCTATTTTTAGGTAAAGACAAGAAATCTGGGTATTTCTGCCACCAGAGACCTTAACTTGAGAGACTATAAAACTTCCCTCCGACAGTGGAGGAAGCCACCACACTGGTCAGCAGCGGACAGATGCTGGACAGAACCCCCGATGCCCACCTTCCTCCAGTCAGCCCCCCAGCCTCCACCACATCTAGGCTTCTGAGGTTGGAGAGAGAAATTCAGAGGCTTGGTCGTACAGGAATAACAGGCATCTCAAGTCACAGTGGCTTCAAGCCATAAAGTTTTTCTGTTGCCTGCCCCTGTCCCTGCCACATTCTGGCATTGCTGTGACACTTTCTTGTCACCTGCCTACTGGGAGCCATGAGGCAGCCCTCAGTCCTGGCAGGCTTTGCCATCTTCCTGGGTCACCATCCCCACGTAGGGCTGAGCTCACTGGGAAAAGGGAAAGGCATGTAGATGGTTCATGGTTTGTGTGACTGTCACTCAGAGATGGCCACCCCCTGTGACTCACCTGACTGTGTCTCACTTCAGGGATGAAGAAGGGGGTGGTGTCTCCAAAGAAGATGGAGCCAAAACAATGCTAGGCACTCTGTGTGCCCCCCATGAGGAAAGTGGAAGGTCATTCTGCCTGCCTCTATCCACTTTGCAAGGTAGCAGGAGGGGAGAAATGGGCAGGAAGTGAGGAGGAATCTGGAAGATTTGCTTGGTGTGAGATTGGAGCCTGTCTCTGGCTGGGAGAGCTGGGGTAAGAGGTAATGGATGGGTAGGGGCCAGCCAGCCAGGAGTCAGGACTTTTAAGTACTTTTTTCTTTATTTATGATCATGTATTTTTGATTGCTCATATATACATATATGATACATCATTGTCTACCCTGAGACCCTCCATCACCCCATCACCCGTGCGCCATCCTAATTTCCTGTGCCCTCTCCCTTTCCCGATTCCACCCTCCTCCCCCTGTCTTGATCTATGCTTCAGTTTTGTTGGCAATTTTAATTTTTTCTTGTCTGTTTATTTGTTTGTTTTCCCTCTATCCCTCATATAAGTGAGACATCCCATATTTCTCTTTTTCTTTCTCACTTATTTCTGTTAACATGATTCCTTCTAGCTTCATCCATATTGGTGCAAATGACATACTTGTCTTCTTTGATTGATGAATAATATTTTATTGTGTAAATATACTACATCTTTTTCAGCCATTCATCAGTTTTTGGGGCATTTGGGTTGTTTCCATATCCTGGCTATTGTAAATAGTGCTGCAATGTCAGAAAAAGAAAAAAATAAAGAACTACTCCATTTACCATTACACCACTGATAATTAAATACCTGTGAATAAACCTAACAAAAGAAGTAAAGAATCTATACAAAGAAAACTACAAAACATTCTTAAAAGAAATAGAATGATACATTAAAAAAAATGAAAAGACATCCCCTGCTCATGGACTCAAAGAATTACCATTAACAAAATGGCCATACTACCAAAAGCAATCTACAGATTCAATGTAATTCCAATAAAAATCCCACTGACATTCTCAAAAAAGATAGAATGAAAATTACTGAAATGCATATGGAATAACAAAAGACCTCAAATATCAAAAATCTTCCTGGCCAAAAAAGAGAGAATGGAGGTATTACTATTGGAGGTATTATTATCAGACTTCAAATTATACTACAAAGTCACAGTAATTAAAACAGCATGGTATTGGTACAAAAACAGAGCAACAGAATAGAATTGAGTGCCCAGAAATAAAATCACATATATATGGTCAACTAATCTTTGACAAAGGAGCAAAAAACATACATTTGAACAAGGGCAGCCTCTACAATAAATGGTGCAGGAAAACTGGACCACTATGTGCAAAAAAATGAACCAAGACAACTCCCTCACATGATGTAGAAAGACCAACTTAAAATGGATAAAAGATTTGGATGGAAGACCTAAAAACCATAAAATACAGAGGAAAACTTGGGCAAAACCCTCTATGAATGATACTTTAGAAGTCCATTTCAGGACACAGCTACAGCTGGCAAAAAAAAAAATGAGGAAAAACATAAACAGCTGGGACTACATGAAACTGAAAAGCTTCTGGACAGGAAAAGAGACAATAACCAAAACAAAAAGAAGCCCAACTGACTGGGAGAAAATTTTTGTCCTCCATACAAGTGATAAGGGTCGGATAACAAAGATCCACAAAGAACTCACACAACTTAGCAAAAAGAAAGCAAAAAGCCCAATCAAGAAACAGGGAGGAGAATTTTTATGTATTTATGAGTCACTCAGGGCTGAGACCTGAAGGAGGATTTCATCAGGGCCAGTGGAGTAAGTAGTCCACGTTACCAGACCCTCTGTTGCTAGACAAATCCCCAGCAGCGCCTGTTCCTAGCTGATGCATCCCAGAAAGAGAGCAGAGGTGGGGACTCAGTCTGTTATTGCCAGAGGAGGCTACAGCAAGGAAAAGCAAATGTGCAGGGTGGACTAAAAATACATACATCAGAAATGATCTTTGTCGGGGACCGTGGGAGAAACTCCACAGGTGTGTGGAAGGAAGGGGAAGTGTGACAGGGTGGGAAGAAATGATATGAGAGGAGAACTTTTTTTTTAATACAAAATGCTGACCATTGGCACGGGCAATAGCTTATCAACTTTGTATGGCTCAGGAATGTTTAATTATTTGTTCATCAAATATACATTCAGAACCATTCCTAATGTTAAAAAAAAAATAAATTATCCTTGTCAGAGAACAAGATTAGCTCTCTTCCACCTTAAATGGCTTGACAACATAGTTTTTCAGAAAAGGAAGTTCAAAGAAATAGAAATGATCCCAAAAGAAATACGAAAACCCATTGAGAAGTGAACTGGCAGCGTTCAGAAAATACAGGGAAGATAAAAATAAATCAATTATCGAGATGAAAGGCAATTTGCAGGCAGCAGAAAGTAGATAAATGTTGAAAGCACAGGCCAAGTTTAAGAACTTGCACAAAACGAAAGAGAAAGGAACGATGAAATCAAAATGACTAGGATAGTCATTTTGAGACAGGATAGTAAGAACTAGAGGGAAGGGGTTTTCTGAACAGGGAAATAAGGGAACGAGGAGAATTTTAAAGTTCAAAGCTTTTTATTGAAGGAGAAAAAGCTAGGACTCTAGTGCCAAGTCCTAGGGAAAACAAGCACAATTGGCAAATCCACTTCGGCACAGGAAGGGGCCTCTCCGTGCTATTCCAAGATCAAGGGTGGCAGGGAGAGACCGGCTGATGCCTCTGCCTCTGTTGCAAAACTCAAGAGCAGGCAACAGTTTCCATCAAGTCCTAAGGGAAAAAGTGGCCCAGGAGCTCACCCTCAGCCAGGTGGTGCGGCCACCATCAGGGAAACCGGCCGACGTTCAGAAACACAGCAGGACCCAAGAACTTGGAAACAGGGTTTCCAAGTAGAAACTCACTCTAACAAGACAGGAGTGGACACGACATACTCAGCAACGGAGAAACCACCATAATAGGACAATAGTAAACACTGGCTTGCAACCAAAGGCCCAGCAACAGTGGGAATGAGCGGCTGGTAGCCAAGCACAGAAATGTTATCATTCCAGACGATCCAAAAATAATTGCGCCGCTCAGAAGGCAGGAGGGTGGGGTGCAAGGACAAAGGAAATGCAGAAACTCCTCGTGTGTGGCAGCGAGAAAATGTATAGTGTATGAAGCTGAAACATCCAGTTTTAAAAAGCAAAGTCATACCAAGCCCTTCGTATTCTTTTTTCACGATTGTCCTTTAAGTTGAAAAAATCTCTCTAGGGACAAATAACTCTCATTATGAAGAGCTAACTGGCAGGAGGGGAACAGTTCTTTCTACTACACTCTTCTCCTAAGTTCTGGTAGACTTACATTTAATCATTCTTAGAAAAATAGCAAACAGAGGAGACATCTATTTTTATGAAACTGGATCTACCAAGGCTTCTACCGTCTACCTAAAAAACAAGTTTACCAAGGCTTGTTCTCCGGTAGACATTTGAGGGGATATTTGTTCATGTGGATTCAAGGTTTTCTGAGAGGCACAAGTCTTTTTTTTTTTTTTCCCATTCTGAGATTCTGTGACCTTTTTGTAACAAGAAACTACATTTCCACGAATGTTACCACAGCTTCAGCCAAAGAAACACTTTTCCAGGTTCATGCCCCACGTCCCTGTGGCTGTGCTCAATCTGGGTTCTCCTGAAGAGGCTGAGAGAGAATCCCTGGCTTCAGGATCCCGATTTCTGAAGTGGTGATACATGCCCACAGGTAGGCTCTTCTTCTTTGCAGGTGGCCGTGGGAAGCCTGTGACAGATCCAGCCAGCCAGGTGCAAGTGCACTTTGGTTGGAGAATTCTGGAAGGTTTTCTGTTTCTGTGTCTGACTGAAGAACATGGACTCCTTGGGGATGCCAGGCTTGTTGGCTCATCCTCCAGTCTCAGCCTCTGTCCCCGCATCACCCTCTCCCATGTCATCTCATCTTCTCTTGTACAGACATGTGGGTTCCCAGGCTCCCACCAATCCGGGACGTTGGATCTTAGTTACATCTTCAAAAACTCTTTTTCCAAATAGTCTTCGACCCTGCAATAAGATTCTCGTGTTATGGTGATTGTTCTTTATAGGTGATTGTGTTAGGAGATGTTGCACATGATCAAAGTCCTATGTTCTGTATTTTCCTCCATGATATCAACACTCAGTAGAACGTTCCCACTGCTTGGTGGTCAAGCCCTGCCCCCAAGTTAGTCCCTTCCACAGGCTTCCATGGGCAAGTTGGTCCCTTCCACTTCCCAGTGGCTTCCATGGACAAGTCCTCCAGGAGTCACCACTCAGCCTCCATCGGTGCTTTCTGAAGAGTGGACAAAGCAAGCAACTGTTGACTCTGTGTGGCTCCCGAAAACAGTGAGGATCCTGAGGGCCCCTGGCTTAGCGGCCCCCTGAAACTACTGGAAACTCACACAGCTTCTCTGCTCCCACTTAACCTGCCTCCTCTCCCCCCATGCTTGCCGTCAGTGCCACCGTCACCATCACCTTAGAGGAAGAAGTGGGCATCTGCCAATAGTGCCCATGTCCGTGAGTCAGACACAGAAACAAAAGACCTTCCAGGATTCGCCATCTAATGTGTGCTTGCACCTGATTGGCTGGGACTGTCACAGGTTACCCCTGGCCACTTGGTAGGAAGGTGAGCCTACCTGCAGGTGTGTATCACTGCTCCAGGAATTGGGCTTCTGGCAGCAAAGGCAGAGGGCCAAAAGAATATTGATTTAACAAGCGTTTCTTGTTGCAGAAAAGCAAAACTAGGAAACCTCTTCCCCTTCCTCCTAGTCGGTATCCATGGGACACTTGCCACCCACCCTGCTGAGTGGTGATCATCTGAACCAAGTAATGATTTACAAATGAGAATCAGGTCACTGAGTTCCAGATGAAACGTGAACTCCCTGTGGTCGAGGACGATGCTGGGCAGTCCCCTCTCTGGGATGCCCACCCTCAATCCTGGCTTCGCATCTGCCCCAGACCCCAGAACAGCCCCAGCTGCATGCCCCTCCTGGATATCCACAGCAACCTTCCATCCGCCATATTCATGGCCCCAGCCTGGAGTCACTTAGAACCTAGACCAATGTCACCACCTCAGAAGAACCTCTTCTTGTCTCTTCCCCAAGATTCTCCTGGCTGCTGGCTGCATTCGTAGCACAAGTCACCATGTGAAATGATGGCTGCATCTGTTCACTGGATCGATGCCACTCCTAGAGCTTGCTTCCCTATGGCCCTGTGTCCCAGGAGCAAGGGCCACGCTTCACACACCCTGGGGCCTCAGCAGAACCCTACTGAGTGAGCCGGGCTATGGGCCAGAGCGGAGCACCCAGGCATCACGTATCCAAGCAGAGCTGGCAACGGGGGGAGCTGCAGGAAAGAGGCTGAGAAGCACAAGGCACCCCAGACGCTGCAGACAGAGAGGCGAGGAGGAAGTCTGTCACATGTTCCTGCTCGCAGAGGCTCCAATAGTCGCCCTAGAAGTACAGACAGGTGTGGGTGATATGGGGGTTCTGTGAAGGGAGCGAGGAGAGAGGGGAGCATGGCCGAGCAGGCAGCTGCCAGCCTCACACTTGCAGACTGGGAGTGTGTGCAAAGGCGTCATGAGCAGGAAGGCTATTGCAAGGCTGTTGGCAACAGCGCCTATTAAAAACAAACCAACATAGGGAATGTGTTATGGCAATTGCAGCTCATCCATGTAATGTGATTTAGAACTTATGCTGCAGAGTTCGATTTAATTATGTGGGAATGCGATTATATAGAGTAGATGACAAGAGAACTCGGGAGGGGGGAAAGCAATGCATGGAATAGAAGAGTTGGAAAAAAGAGAGCGAATGTATGTGTCTCTCCAGATGCAGATCCCCAAATGATAAGAGGGTAACTTCTGGGTGGTCTGATGACAACTGACTCCTATTTTCTCCTTTTGTGGCTCCATCCAGTTTTGAGTTTCCAGGGTGACTGTGTAGTCGTTGTGCAATCTTTCTCCACTTTGGAGCGGACGAGAGAGCATGTGTGCTTTAAAGCCCATCTCAACAGAAGGACCAAACGTTAGGTTTCAGACGGTCTTTCTTTGGGCCAGGAGCACAGGCCACTGTTAGGTATCATCCAGGCAGATGCAGAGAGCTAAGAGGCTCGGCTGAGCCTGGGGACCAGGGCACAGGTGGTCGGTACACGGGTCCAACCATGAACAGACAGCTATCTGCTCCTTCACCAGCACCGCCTCCCCCTCAGCCCTGCAGAGCGCTCCAGACCCCCCCCCAGCACCCCAGGGGTTTGGACACCTTCAGTTGGCCTGATCTGTTTCCCTCTAGCCCGTTGACACCCACCTGGCCATGGCAGAGTGGTCTAAGCCAGAACTCACTGAGGGTTTGTGTTCTCCCAGAATTCCTATCTTACACGCTATTGTGATGTTATTTGGAGGTGCAGCCTTTAAGAGCTAATTCTGTTTCCATGAAGTCATGTGGGCACTCACGCCCTTATAAGAAAAGGAGACCAGGGCTCTCTCTTCACGATGTGAGGATGCAACAAGATGGTGACCATCTGCCCGCCAGCAAGAGGGACCGCCCCAAAATCATTTTGGCCTGATCCTGTACTTGTAGCCTTCAGAGCTGAGCTGTGAGACGTACACATCTGCTGTTCGCACCATCCTGCCCACAGTATTTTTGTCACAGCATCACAAGCTGACTAGTGTGCTCCATCTCTCCCAGGTCAGGCTCCTTCCAGCCCACCAGCTGGACCCAAGAACAGATGGACTTTTCTCAAGTCCAATTCTATTCAGAAAGATTGCCAGTTAAAATGTGCCACTCTGTTAAATTGTGGAGTGTATGAAACCAAGAAAAAGGAAAGTCCTTTTATCATCCTAGAGCATTTAACATAAACAGTGAGAAATTGCTAGGGTTTTATTCAATTAGTCATCACTCTATCACCTCCATCCTGCATCTAGATTATCTGGGTATCTTGCTAAGCATCCAGGTTCCTGCACAACTAGGAGATGCTAAGTCATGACAGCTTGAGAGTGAATGCCTGGCACCTGTCTTCAGGTAGGGCTCCCACATAAATGGTATTCTCAGGGAAGATAAAGTGGAGAAGGAGGGATGGAGGTGGAAGAAAGACTGATTTTCATGAAACCAGCTTTTGAGTGATGAATGGCTCAAACATCATGTGCACCGCCTAGTCAGAACTAAACATGCCAACACCCCCACGCACCTGCAGGGAACCATGACTCAAGGGAAGAACTATTGCATTCTCTCTCTTTCTGTCTCTGTCTCTGTCTCTCTTTCTCTCTTGGCATTCTCTGTGCCCCTTTATCCTCTCTCCCAGGCCCAGGTGTGTACTCTTACACATATGCACACCTACTGGACTGCACAATCACTAAGAAGACATAATAGCCCAAGTCCTGGTTCTAAAGGCTAATGGCAGGAAAATCCCGACCAGCTCACTCACCCTACAAACCTATAAAAACCGCGCATTCTGCAGAGTCAGCATGAGGGTCTGCACAGCCAGTTGGCTGGAGTTCCCTTTTGAGATCATCAGCTGTGGAGTTCCAATAGCCCAGGGTCTGGGCCTGCCTCTGCTCTGCCGGGGTTCTCTGTTCTAAGCATCTCATAAAATCTGCAGCCGGATGGAGCTGGCACACCTGTAGCCACGGGGGTGGAAGAGATCAGGCTTCTGAGGGTGTTATTCTCTTCTCCATCACCCCGAACTTGAGGGAAGCGAGAAGGGACCAGCCCTGAAAGGAGAGCTTGTCTTTGTCTCGTGGCACCAAAGCATCTGACTTGAAACAAGGAAGAATGTGTGTGCTTGCATGCACGTGTGAGCGCTAAACCATCTCATCTTGCATGCCCTGCTAAGTGCTGATGGCCAAGATTTCTCATCACATTTCTTGCCCTCAGCACCACGGTGGGTGATGAGATCCCACTTGGCATTTTCATGGTGAGCCGTAGCAACGTGCGTGCATCCAGCCTTGGCCTTCTTCCAGGCTTTTCTGATGTGTAGACTTATTGTCGAAATCTTTTTTAAACCAATTTTTCCCTATAGATGAACATGACCAGACTGCTAAATATTTGAAAACAGAGAGTAGGAAGAGATTGTATTCCACTTCTTCATTGTAAGGGATGTCAATATTCTAGCATATTTTCTGCTATGCTGCTAATGTGTGAGTTCTCATCTTCATGAGCATTCTAGCTACATGGAACATGATTTTGTTTCGATCTTCCTCTTAATACTAGAATGCTAATATTTTCCCAATTATGACAAGGTCCCATAGTCACTCTTCCGAACAGCTGCACTGAGTGACTCCACGGGACTCTTCACCACCCCCCTGTTGTCTAACATATCTGCTGATTCCAATTAATTTTTGCCATTTTTAATAATGCTATGGAGGGCAGCATTCTCTGTAGACAGTGTATTGATTTCAGGGGTGTTTCCTTAGGCAGATCATGCAAAGTCTTCTGTTTTTTCAAGTACGACATTGGAGGACACATTGCCCCAAGTGGGTTAACTTAGAAAATCTTAGCAAATCACAGTGATTTCACAGGAGCGTGGTTCCTCCCTGGGTTTCAGAATCAGCAGGGGATTAAATCTTTTTGCACACCAGAAAGCTGGCAGCTTGCGATGAACAGAGATACACAGAGCTGCAGAAAGTCAAGGGCAACATTTCTGGCTGAAGCGGTCTCAACATCAATTCTCAATCCAAACCAAGAGACAAAACAGAGCTTTGAAAAGCAGACATGCCTTTGCCCATGTGCAAACCGCCCCCCCCCCCCGCCCAGGTACAAAGGGAGGGAACAAGACCCCCATGACCCCACTGCAAGTAACTCCCTCTGTAGAAATGAACACTGACCCTCAGAAAGTCGCCTTTCTCATCACTGAACGACTAGCTAGTGAACTTCCACCCAGACCTGCAAGACAACTTACTCACCTCCTGCCTTCCAGGGAGACAGGAATTTGTTTCACAAAGACCACAAGCATGTTTCTAGCAACCCACACCTGTGAGCACTTCCGTGTGCCAATGTCCCAGTCAGGATCCTGCCTCATCCTGTTGAGCTTTATGTTCACAGTTTTTGCTTTCAGCTCTGCTCCTCACTGTATATGGCAGATGTTTGCCCAGTAGGACAAAGTCAACTGAGCTTCAACAGCTGTGTAATATTCCACATGCTGCCAATTCCCACTCTACTCTCTAGAAGATGCATACAGTCATGGAGATGCTGTCCTTTCCCCAAAACCACACAGTCAAGAAGTGGGAGTCTCGCTGCAGAAAGTCTCCTCTTTACCAGTCCAGAGCCTTCCTCACCCTGTTACTGTGATTCAAGGTTTCTCCGGGAGCAATCATTTCTGATTGCTGCTGTCACAGGGAGTGCCAAGTGATGCTACCTGAGATAACACAACACAGCTATTGTGGTTGTTGACGTTTATGGAGGCCCCAGGTCTGGAACGGGCTCCCAGGGCTGTGCTCCAGCTGGAGCCTCAGGTGAGGCTGTTTCCCTCTGGCTTCTAGAAACGACTTGCATTTCTAGGTGCCTCACACTTCTCATCTTCTCAGCCATCAGATCATGTCTCCTCACTCTGTTTCCCTCTGCTTCCATCCTCCTTCCTATAGCTCATCGCACCTCTTAAAAGGACCCCCCATGATTCTATTAGCCAGTTCGTCTCAGACAGCCTCCAGGTCTCAAATCCCTTTGTCATGTGAGGTAGCATGTTTACAGATGCTGGAGGTGGAGTGGGGGTCATGCAGGGATCACGCTGGGAAGAAAAGCCAGCTTAAAAAAATGACATGAAAGGGCGCAAGGGACCTGCAGCTCTACCTCTCTGGAGACCGTCAGGGAGGGAAAACTCTTGCAATTAGGATTCCAGCAATTTCGGCCAAGCCAGCAGTGGGAGAGAGAGATGACCTGAAAAGAGAGTATCAACCCCTCCAGGTGTTCTGAGCATCTATTCTGCTCTACAAACTTCACTTATTGCAGTTCATGTTATGGTCATTCTACCACCACCACCCCAGAGAGTAGAAAACTCAGGACCAGAGTCATGTAGCCCGGGAAGTGGCCCCCAGGACTCCAGGACCCTGATCAGGACCCAGCTACTCGGATCCTGAAATCCAGTTGTGACCCACTCCTCCCAGACAACTGGCGCCCAAATAGACCAAAACAGACCCTGGAGAGGCGCTGATGGGGGGAACCTCCCTACAGCCTCCACCAATGTCCCTTCCAGGGACGTTACATCACCTGTCTCCTTAGTCATCCGTCTGCGTATTATTACCGAGCTTTCCATGTAGGTGAAGACCTCCCCTGGGGCCAACACTGCACCCCAACTCTGAGAACACACCCGGTACATAGCAATGCTCAACAAAAGCTGCTGTGATGCCCAAACAGCATCTTCTGAGTCCAGAGAACCAAGATGCGCAAGCTCAGCCACTCGGAACACAGATGGGTTGGGGACATTTAACAAACGGTTAAATGTTCCCTAATGGTTTCTCAGTAGCTAAAATAAACCCCCCAAAGTGCAGGACAACGGACTTTTGAAAGTGCCCAAAGACCAAATCCAGGGCCTGTGTCCTGTTTTCCAAAAGTGATTTCTGACAAACGTGCCTCACTCTCTGTCACTCTCTTCCTGCTGAAAGACACCTGCGTCCATTTTTAGTTAAAATTGGAAAAGCCGAGGGGAAGTGGTGGGTGAACCCCAGGAAATATAAAGATGTGAAATATATATAAATAAATTATTTCTAAAATTAAATAAAATTGGAAAGGCAGAGTGTCCATTCAAGACCCCTAAGTCAAGGGCGTGAAGTGACTGTACTCTGTCAACATCATCGGACCCGAAAGGCACCTGGCTAAGTTAAAGCCGCTGCGGAGGAAGACAGGGGTTAGGGGTCATGCAGTCAGCGCGTGCGTGACGTCAGGCCCCGCCTGCCCGTGCTCTCTCACACGGCCCCCACTGAACTGCCGAATAGTCTCTGCCCCAACGCCCTGCGAGGTAACACAGGCCACACGACAGAACCATCCCAGTGGAAGAGATGCTGTTCTTCCACAAAGATATCATGGCAACCTGCATTTCATTACTTGAGGGGCTTTCATTTGGTTTATGCTAAATCGTTTTTTTTTAAGTGGTAGCTCTGAAGCATTTTATTAAACCGTTGGTGCACAAACTAAAAAGAACTTACAACTCATCACACACTTAGTTCATTTCCTAGTTTGGCCTTCTGGTGAGTGTTTAGCTTCTTGGCTATGCAGGGCTGTGGTATAAGGACATCTTCACTGGTCTGGGGTCTTTAAGGTGTGGTTCATCCTTGAGCATCACTCATGTTGCCTGCCTCAGCAGTAGGGCTCATGCTCCTATGATTGTTGCTTCTCTGCTGTCATTGTGGGTTGCAAGCCGCCTCTGCTATTGCCTCCCCAAAGCCTGCTTTCACTAAACTGTGAAAAACTTGTTTTCCTTGAGGCGCCAATGACTTTTCAGTTGTGACTCTGCATGTGAGGATAATGCCTTTGGGTTCATATGTTGACCTTAAACATCCCTCTCCCTGGCAAATGCTTGCTCCTGATGGAGCTGTCTCTCCCTCTGCATTGATAAGTCTCTTCATGTTTGATGCGTGACTCAGTCATCTTTGACCCGCTAACCTTGGGAGTGCTCCCTGCACATCAGAGGGAAACATGAGTCTTTTGCTATGAAAATCAAGCACAATCTTGAAGATTTTCAGAAACCAGGGAAATGTTATTATTCTCTCTGGTCTTTCTTTTGTAATGTCTCTTTTCTTTTTCTATTTTATTTCTTTTTGTTTTTCTCCTTATCAAATCATAGGTGCACAATTCTGTGTTAGGGTTTTTTCACTAAATACCTCCTACTTGGGAAACTTGATGGAAGTTTCAGGAATGTTCTACCCTGGCCCCCAAAAGGTACAAGCAAACATTGATCATTAGGATCCGCTCACTTCAGCTCTGGTAAGGTCAAAACAGAACTCTGCCTGCATCCCAGATGCTAGAAATCATGGTTCAGTTCTCCAACTCCACTGGACAGGCTGTTTTTAGTTTTTCTCTGTCACCTTTTAGGTTCTGCCACCTACACAGTGATGCCTATGATTCTTCTTGGTGTAAAAAGCAGCAACAGTCATAAAAATCTCTCTCTAAAACCCTCTACCAGGAATATTCTGGCAAAGCCTGGCTTTGGATATTCTGGCTTTAGTGCTGCTTATTAGGTTTTTTCTATGAAAATGAATGTTTTTATGAACTCACAAAATGTGTGTGTCATAACCATCCCAGAGTGCCAGTTGATGATTAAAAAATAAATTAGGTTTGGGATAAAATTCAAGATGCTGTCCACCCTCCAGATGCATTCCTAGTCAACAGAGAACAGGGGCCAGCGTCCGGAAACATAGCTTTGAAACCAAGCGTCATAAAATACGAGAGCATGTCTCTGGCCCCATTCGGGCCGCAGAGATTAATGGACACGCTGAAAGCATCGACTTCGCACTTGCTTAGCTGAACAAACACATCTTTTCACAAAACAAGTGCAAATCCTGGCCTTCCCTCCAGGGCTGAATTTGCTTTCAAATTCTCAGTGAGAAAGTATAAAGGGAATTCAGGACTTTAACCAAATATTGAAATCTGACCCCAGGAAAAGAACGAAAGCTGTTACCTTGAAGAGCCAAAGGGAGAGAGGGAGAGAGAGAGGAAAGAAAAAATACACGGTAATAAGTATCCATAAATAATCTTCTCTATTGTTAACTTTTATTTCCTTGAGAAAAGGGGGCTTTTTTAAATTTTTTTTATTATTTGATTTGATTGCACATGTGTGTGTATATATATGTATACACACACATATATATGTATGTATATTTTTCACATCATTGTCTACCCCAGGGTTCTCCCACCACCTTATCACCCATGAAACATCTTAATCTCTTGTTCCCACCCCCTCCCCCATTTTTACTCTCCTTCCCCTTATGATCTATGCTTCAGTTCTGTTGGCAGTTTTAGATTTTTCTTGTTCATTTGCTTGTTTTTTTTCCCTACATCCTGCATATAAATGAAACCATCCCTTATAAAAGGAGAGACGTATCTCTCCTTTTCTTCTGACGTATTCCCGATAACATGATTCAAAAAGGAACATTTTTTAACGCACACGGGATGCTATCCATCAGGTGGATAGAGAGCATCTTAGGTACCATTTACTTCCTTTAATAGCCACAAGAAATATGCATCTTAACTCCCACTGAAAACTTGGAAAATATGATAGGAGCAGAAAAAGTAAATCATTCATAGCCCGTCTGCATGCCCTGAGTCCTCTCAGTGTTGGTTACTGAGGTTTGATTTTGCATCCTTTTAAACCAAAATGTACGTTCCAAACCCAGCGTCACTTCTCTGAGGTAGCGTGTTGCAACGTTGCAAACATTTGCCTTTGTCACTAAATGCCCTTAGAAAACATGGGTTTTGATGACTTGGTTAGTGTCGTCGTGTTCCTTTGACATCACAATGTGCAATTTAGAACAAATCGTTTATGATGGAAAATGTCTGTATTTTGGGATCAGCCCCGGTGCACATTCAACTTCCCCTGCACGTCTCCTTTCTTCCAAAATAAACCTGAAGATGGAGGACTGGGACGAAGGGTGAACACATGATGGAAATGCTGTCCGGAGCAGCTGTGGGAGCAGCTCACACAACACAGCCCTCACACGACACAGGTGCAGCGACCAGTCAGGGCCCCTCAGTGGTGTTGACCAGTGCCCTGCGCCCGGTGGAAGATAGGGGCTGTTTCAGTGGGTGTGGGGGTAAGGAAACAGAAAGGGGGGACAAGTCATGCACCGTGTGATAGACAGGACTTTGTTGGTGTTCTTGTTGGCGTGTAAGATGAGACTGAGCTTGTGTGAGTCAGTGTGTGGTGGTGGCTCATCACACAGGTCAGAGGGTGTGCCCAGGGGGAGAACTGCTGTCTACAGTGGCAGAGTGACTTTCAGCCAGATCAGAATCATGACAGCTTCTAGAACCTGGAGAGCGAAGAGAGGCCAGGCTGAAGCAAATGAGCAAGACATGGTGCGGCCAGGGTGGAAAGGAGGTAAGGAGCACATGTGGTGTTGGAGAAAGGGGCCTGGGCTCTAGCTCCCTGAAGTCCTGGGATGCTTTTAAGAGAAGCTGTGTTTCAAAGACCCCCCCCCCAGAAGAAGAGTGTCCTAACACCCCAGTCACAGCACGGTGGCTTTGTCCCCACACAGAGCTACCTACCTGGGGTGACAATGAGGTCCCTTAGCCTAGGGCAGTGTGTCTCATCACTAAGTCCAATCTGCCAGGGTGGATTGAGCACCTACTATGTGCCCACGTGGGACTGGTTCTGTAAAATTACAAAGGAACAGGGTTTCGTCCCTCTGAGGTTTCATAGGGAGTTTGGGGTCACCCAGAGATGGGACAATTGTCAGTCCAGGTGCTTTCTGCACAGAGCACATCTCTACGCTCAAGGATCTGAGCATGTTATCTTAGTCAACCTTGAAAGTAGCTTCCAAATCAGAGGTGCTGCGGCTCTCTGCATTCCAGGGACAGAGAGAACCTCAGTATTGAGGGCTTCTGTGATCCAGATTCCTTTTCCAGGCAGGATGGAACACTGGCAATTCGTGTAGTCTTTTGGAAAGGCAGCGTGTACCAAGAAAGTCACGCAACATCCAAGTCTTTTGACCCAGTAGTTCCATTTCTGGGAATCTCTTCTAAGGAAATAATCTTAAACAGAGATAAAACCTTATGCACACAATTTTTCAATGTAATCTCAATAGGGAAAAAAATGGAATCCATTCAATGGCCCAATCATACTGGAGAAGGAGACCATTATAATAAATTATGGTACAACCACTTGATGGCTATTGTTTGGCCATTCAACGTTCCAATGAATAAGAGGAGAAATGTTTATAAAATAACAGCAGGTTAAAGAAAAAGCCAGTGGCAACATATGTGAGTCATTTTACAAATTCAATAGAAGAGGTCAGTTGGCAAACACTTACAACAAGGAAAATAAGAACAGCAGAACTAAACTAAAATGCAACTGTGGTTATCTAAGGGACAGAACTCAGAATATTTCTTTTACTTTCATTTTCTACTCTTTCCTCTTACAAGTCTTCTTTACAAGTCTTCTTTTAAAATAAAATGCAAATAATTCTATGCGGTGGTTATTCTTGGCATTTCAAACAGAGAAAATAAGTATTGAAGCAGACACAACGTGAATGTTTTCATTAAAAAATTGAAAGCTGTGAATAAAAAAGCATTGGAAGGAAATCTCACAGACACTTGCACACACAAGATAAAAGCACACACAGACATTCACACACACAGGCATGTAAACACACATTCCAAACCAAACAAAAACTCAGCAAGCCATATCTGTAGCTGGTTCCATTAGAATGCTGGGAGGTTGGCACTTTGTTGTGTGGTTTTATTGCCTCTCCTGGCCCAGGACAGAACCCTTGATTCTTGTCTATGCCAATTCCTCATCCCACAGTTGACTTTGCGATGCATGCATGTCATGTGATCTTAGAACATCTACGTGACCCCTTTGGACATTAGTTTTTCATAAAATAAAAATTGTTTAAATGTTCAAATGAAGTAGGATTGCCAGGAAGATGAATGACATGATGATGCTTCTCACTGACCGACGTGTGTGTGGCTGGTGCCATGTTGCGACATGTGACAAGATGCTCATCATCTTTGTATTAGGAAAATGTCAATCAAAACAACCATGAGCTTCCAACTCTTACCCAAAAGACAAGAAACAAAACATCGTTTGCTCCTTGTTGATGACATGCCCATGCGGGCACATGTGTCTTGTCACCAAGTGCAACCTGCTTGGGTGGACTGAGTACCTACTATGTGCCTATGTGGGACTGGTTCTGTGAAATTACAAAGGAGCAGAGTTGGCCTCTCCGAGTTTGTGTGGGGAGTTTGGGGGTCACCCAGAGATAGTACAATCCAGGTGATCTCTGCACAGAAGCACACCTCTCAAGCCCCCCCCCCACTTCATCACTGGATCTCTTTGCCCTTCAATCAAGTCCACACTTCCCCACAGACTCTCAACATCCTGATCAGTAGTTTCTTCCCTTCTCACACACTTCTCACACACTTCTACTCCAGACTTCTCAGCCTACCCTTCCTTTCTCTGAGGTCCCTGTTCCCTCTGTCTACAAAACCTACTCTAGCCCGCCCCTCTCTGCCACCTCACAGACCTGCTTCAGGTTTGCCAAGACCTCACAGGTCTGCCAAGACCTCACAGACATGCTTCAGGTTTCAAGAATCTCCTCAGCATTTCTTCCCTCGGAAGAATTTCTCTAACCATGTAGATGAGATTTTATTCTGAAACACAAATCAAAAGGCCAGACGGATTGCCTCCAAAGATCTGCCTTTGCTCACTCCAACACAAAGATTAAGTAATCAACACATGCACGTGTGTGCACATACATGCACACACATACACACACACACCTCTGACTTAGAGCTGCTTCTCAGAAAATAAAAGCCAAAGTTTCTTCTTTTATAAAAATACCTTCAATTCAATTAACACCACACTGAAGCATGTCTCAAGTGTCCATCACTGAGAATCACCATGTGTGTCCACTACATTCAAGTTCATTGCCAAGAGTTAGATGGTGAAGGTATTCACAAGAGTTATATGGTGATGGTAAAAATGCCCATTTTACTCAACTGACCCACATCTCTTCCTCCTTCCCTTCTCATAGTCTTTAATTTGGTACTTTAGTCTAAAAGAGAATTATTTAAATTTTCATGGTTTGGTTTCTCTATCAAACACATATTGGTGAAATGATGTGAGGTTTCTTTCTCTCTCCATCTAGCTTATTTCACTAACCATTACCTCTCAGGATCTCCCGGAGGTCCATCCAATCTGTGGCAAATGGTAAGATTTCATTGTTCATAGCTGAGTACTATTCCATTGTGAGCATACATCACATTTTCTTCACCCAGCTGTCAATCAGTGAACACTGTGATTGCTTCAGCCTCTTGGTTACCGTCAATAATGCTGCAATAAATATGTGGGTGAATAGGTTTTTTTATTAGTTTTTTTATTAGCAGAAGTGGATCCTATGGAATTTCTGCCTTTAATTCCTTGAGGAATCTTCACACTACTTTCCAGGTGACAGCAATAATTCCCACTCCCACCAACAGTGTGCAAGATTTCCTCTCTCCACATTCTCTCCAATGTTTTGTTTCTTATTTTTTGGGGTAGGAGTTCGAAGCTCATGGTTGTTTTGATTGACATTTTCCTAATAAAAAGATGATGAGCATCTTGTCACATACCCAAATATTTCACCACTACGTATGTTGGCCAGTGAGAGGCCATTTCATTCATCTTCCTGACCATCCTGAGTTTGAACATTTTTTTCAAATTTCCAATTTATGGCCAACAAAGATCCAGAAGGGTCATGACCATATCCAAGGTCACATGGCTGGGCCGTGACACCACTGACTGTCAAAGCCAGTAATCTATTCCACCAGTTGCCACCAAAAACACCAGTGACTGGAGAGAAATGTAGACAGCTCTGGTGATTTAGATAATGGTAACATTCCACGGCCCTCATCCTTTTTGCCAAAACCATTTTCCTCAGCTTCTTCCCGCAATGAGTCATCCTTGAAGTTCCCAGTGCTCTCTGCAAGAATGGCATTTTGGCTGGAAGGGGAAACTGGTCAGAAAGTACCTCCTACTGCCAAACCTTTGCCTTTGTCAGATCAGTCTTTGTCAGGTCAGCTCTGGACCCTGACCTGGCTCATGTTGCAGGACACCTTCCCAGAATGCCTTGAGGGCTTCCAGCAGGAAGCGATGCAGAGAATGTGGGTTTCCATTTTCAGGGTAGATGTTTAAAAACAACCGACAAGTTGGGCATGATGACGTGTGCTTTATGGAGTCGCTGCAGGGTCTAGGGATCGTGGTTTGAGTCCCACTCAGGGCAACACAGTTCCATGATCTAGTTCCAAAAAAAATAGCTGGGCATAGTGGTACGCGCCTGTAATCCCAGCTACCTGGGAAGCTGAGGCTGGGGATCTCTGGAGTACGTGGTACCCCGGGCAACATGAGCCTGTGGTTCCACAGGCAAAAATAGCAAGACCTGGTCTCAAAAAAAGAAAAACCCAGCAGCTCAATGGACTCAAGGTACCTGTCAATAAGTGAACTTGGCAGCTTTTGATAAGTATAAGCTATTGATACTGTTATTCTCCTCATCACTATTTTCATGCCCAAGTCATGTCACACGGATACTCCCAGTATCCTCAGGCGAGAAAGCTTGGCGTCCCTGAGAGGCCACGTAGCATCTGTCCTCCCCATCAAAGATGAACCTTGGGAAGGTTGTCAACTGCACAAGCCAAACAAGAGGAGATGCCACCCACCCACCAAGAACAGCAGCCAAGGCTGCAACAGGCAGGGCAGGGGCAACCCTGACATACTCTTCATCAGCCAGCATTTATCAGGCACCTGCTGTGTGCCAGGCAGCACGTGACTTGTTTCCTATGTGCTATTTCAGTGAGTCTTAACAGCCATCAAGGAAGCTAAGCTCTGTCACATCCTCTTCTAAGGCATGGAGTGTTTGGCTCCAGGGGCAGACACATCTGAGCTTGAATGCCAAATCTATCGCCAACTGGCCACCAGGACTCTTATTCTGGAGCCTCTGCTTCCATATCTGTAGTAAGTAGATAGTGGTACCTATTGTCAGCTAGACGGTCTCTTGACAAAGCACACCTCTCCACTCAAGGGCCATGGCCATCTACTAAGTACCAGGAGTACGGCACGCTAAACAGTGCTGGGCGAAGGCATGTGATTTATTACCAGCATGCGAGGGGCCCTATAAATGGTGTCGATGAACAGGCCTTTCAGGAACACCCTCTGGGTCTTTCAGATGCATCCCTTCCCTGACCCACTGGCCAATGCCTCAAGAGGCCGATTTGAGCATTTCTGTGACCAGCCTGCCCCCTAGAGAACATCCCCCATGTGACTGGCTGGAAGTGACAGCACATTAAATTAAAAAAAAATCAGACATCGGGTGTAATCCACACATCAACATGGGAGCTCCCCATGGCTGAAGCATATGCCCAAGAAATACTTATTCATCATCAAGCACCTGGCCAAGGATAGAGGCCGAAAGGTTTGTTCCCTGGGTGTTCTATTCCATGGTCATTTTCCTTTTGGATCATAGAATGAGTGGACTTAGTATCAAAGTGGCTGTAGTAAGGGGAGTGCTGCTGTTCATTTGTTAGCAGAGGCTTGGTTGGGTTCATAATGGCTGCAGACTTGAGGCAGGACTTGGAGGCAAAGACTGCAGAGACAAACAGGCAGTGCTGAGGCTGTTCCTCAGAATACAGCAGGAGACTGTCAAGGCCTGTGCCCACGCAGTCATGGTAGACTGCAGGAGATTCATTTATGGATGCTGACACCACCCAGCTGCTGCTCCAGAACCAGTTAGCATTCACACTGCTGTGAAGCTGTGGTTGCCAATAAGAAACACAAGTATGTATTTCATCTCCATTCCTGTTCTGGCCCAGAACAACTGTTACCAGGTAAAGGGAACACCCCTTTTAATTTTAATTATTGAGGGTTTTTTTTTTAAATCTGTGCACAAGTAGCTGCCAAAGTCACAAAGCAATTTAAACAACAGGGTCTTATTAACAAGGAAAATGAACCAGGAAAATGAAAAATTCATCATGCCACAAGTGGTCAGTTATCTGACCTCAGTCACTGTTTAGTCCAAAAGTCCCAAACACGTGTCTAATATGATGCCCCTCTAAACTTTAGGCACTCCTACAAAGTCCAGTTTTTCCCCAGCATCTTTCCTTTTCTTTTTCTGTCTCTAGAGTTCCAAGCTGCTCTGCTTCTCCAAGGCTCTTCAAACTTTTCTAGCAGATGCTGATGCAATCTCACCTTCCAAATATGCTACCTTGCTGCAACTTCAACCATTTTCTTTACCACGCCCACCTTCTACCAAATTCACCAGGCCTGCCCTGAGCAGCCCCTGGTCACCCCCAGTCTGCCATTCTGGTATCTGACTCTATACCAGCTACTTCTCTGCAGCCACTCTCCCACCATGTGGCTCCTCGCCACTACTAGCTCACTCTTCCAGGGGGCTTCCTTTGGCAGGTCACATGGACCTGTTCTATCAGTCCACCATCCTTGTTCTTCCTTCCTTTTGGCTTTTTTTCCTCATTCCTCCCTTTTTATATGCCCACTTTTCCTGCTTCCCATTTTCTCTTGCAGTCCTTTCAAACTCTGTCCACCAAGGAATTTTAGTGCCAATACAATTTTTAACTGCATCACTACCCTTGTATTACTTCTAACACCCTGGGAACTGCCCAATAAGAACAATCAAGGTACATTTTGTTACGTCAATGAGGAGACTTTTGGAGCACCCAAGGGTGGGCCATTAGCTGGGAGCCAAGCAAGTGATTAGAGGGACTTCAGCCTTATTTTCTAGGCAGGATACAGGCTGGAGGTTAAACCCATGAGCAGGGTTACGTGACTGAATCCAACCCAAACTGTGGAATGAAATCTCCACAGAGATAGAGATGATCTCCGGCCTGCAACCATCTTGCAGAAACCTGCTTTCCTCATCAGCCATCTCTCAATCACTATATGATCAGGAGGAGCTGGGTGGATAAGACTGCCTGAATGCACAGTGATAAAATTGCTCACCACCAAAGACTAGGTTAGCCATGGATGGAGGTGGTGAATCCACATCCTGTCAACACTCCAGGGCTCATCATCTGTCCATCAAACCCTTCTTTTGTCAAATAATTTTAGTATCCAGCAAAATAGTGTATATATCTGCCAT
>PVHY01021454.1:8469-23962 GCA_004024945.1 Uropsilus gracilis
GAGGCTGAGTTCTGTCTGCTGGGTGGCTGGGGGACCCTGCAGGGCCGTCTGGTTTCTCTTCTCTTCTCAGTTTCTTCGCAGCAACACTGTAGCCACATTGAAACTCCTGCTGCTTTACCACCTAGCGATGCTCTGCAGGTCAGGGAGATTCCAGGGGGAAAAGACACAAGGGAGACTGAAACCCAGCTCCGCCCTGGGCAGCTGGAGTCCCTGGGGTGAGCGGGAGCTGCTTTTCCAGCTGTGAAGGACTTTCAACTGAGATGCAGCCTGTGCAGGGTCCACAGTCACGTCCCACCAGGCTGTATCCTCCTCGTCTCCTTCCCACCCCACGCCCAGCGGAGAACGACGGCTCTTTCTGGTGTGTATGAAGTCACTCAGGCCTTCAAGTGAGGAAAGCCCAGCTCCACTCACCCATGGCAGCAAAGGGTTAGTGCTGCAAGGCGGACTGATTAGTCTGCTGGGACAGGCGAGGAAACCGAGGCACAGAAAGAAGCTGCTCCCTGACCAAGATCACAGAGCTACCAAACAGGCTGGAATTCAAGTTCAGGTTCCCAGGGTTGAGCCTCCCCACCCCCCCACCCCCCGAGCCTGAGACACCCCCCAGTGCTCCAAGCCCACTGTGCCACCAACTTCTCGGGTGGGGCATGCGTCACCCTTGTGCCCGCACCTTCCGTACCTGCCCCCGCATGAGTCACTCACCAGAGCCCGAGTGAAAGAACCCACCTCCTGGGGGAGGCCTTTGTGCTAGTGCATTTCGGGTTCCCGTCTTAGTCACCAGTTTTCTTGGTTCCCACCCCTCCCCCGATGGCCCTGAGCCTCCGCTTCCCCCACCAGAGCAGCCTATGCCACCTCCAGGGGACTCAGGGCCCAGGTGCGGTGAGAGCTTGGCCGTGGGGCTGGTGAGGTCGGTCCATGAGATGTGGGCAGGGTGGTTGGGGGCACCAGCCCTCTAACCACCACTGGTTCCCCTCAACCCAAGTGAAAGCAGTGAGCAGAGGCAGATACAGCCCGGGCACCGGGCACCGTGACTGCTGACACTCCCAGAGCCCTGTCCCCACCAAGCCCTGCTCTGTGTCGACTAAAGCCGTGAGGTCCTAGTGTCCCTGTCTGACAGATGAAGCAGCTGAGGTTGCAGAGAGCGACTTGCCGAAGATCACTGGGCCAGAACAGTCAGAACCAGGAGCTCAACTCCTGCCTCTCTATCCTGCTGGCTTCCCCTCCTCGGTCCAGGCCCCAAAGCTGGGCCTCCTACTGCACCTTTTCCTGAGAATGGCAAGCAGGGGCCTCGTTCTGGGAAAGTGATGGCCTGTCAGCCAGACACCATGCCACCCCCTGAGGGTAACAGGCTAGATGGACTCTGCCCCCTTCCCTGTTCTCCACTGGAACAGTTCTTTCCTGTACATTCAACTGCAGCATCACCTCCCCTGGGAAGCCCTCTGGGATATACACAAGTAAAGCTACGCTTCCCCAGTGAGTCCCAAAGTGGTCACTTTGCTGGCTGTGGCCTCTGACAAATCACTGACTCCCTCTAAGCCTCAGTTTACTCAGCTATAAAATGGGGCCAATAATATCTTAAGGGGCCATTGGGAGGATGAATGGATTAGCTGAGCAACGGCAGTATCCGCTGCCTGGCCCACAGTGTGTGCTCACTAGACATTTCATTGGGATCACGTGCGTCTGCCCTCCCACTGGACCCAGTGCTCTGTAAGAACAGAACTGCAAGTTCCCTCTACGTCCCCGAGGTCAGCTGGGGTCTCCGGGAGCACCTCTAGCTCATCTACCAAGGACCAAGGATCCAGCTCCCTGCTGCCGACGGGTGGTTGGAGGTTGGGGTCAGACTGCACGGTCAGTCAATGAATGATCTTGGGCAAGTCCTTAAATTAACCTGCCTGAGACTCAACGTCCAGCTGGCCAGGGAGGGTGGCCGAGGTCCCACCTCACAGGCGATCTTGAGGGTTGACTGAGGCATTGCTCATTCGGCACGTGATGCAGGGCTGGCCCACGCGAAGGCTGTGTCCCCATCAGCGTCAGCCCTTCAGCGGACGTTTGACCAGCTCTCGCAGTCCACCCTGAGCTCAGGGCCGAGGCCAGAGGAGCGCTCCTCCCTGCCAAGGTCTGGGTATTCCCGGCAAGCTGAGGCCTGGGGCCAGGAGGACTGTCCTAGAATCCAGGGGCAGAAGACTGCACCACCTGCCTCCCAGGGACGACAGCGCCTTCCTTCTTAGCCCTCAGCGGCCGCTGCAACACAACAGAGGCATGTCCGGGGGGTGCAGCCCAGACTGGTGCTTAGCCACGTTGAAGCGTCTGAGTCTCCGCCATCTTAGAGCCTTCCCCATGGCTTGGCCCCCATGGGGCCCACAGAGCCCAAGAGGGGCCTAGGAATGTGCCTGGGGGCAGGGGGAGGGGAGAGCAGGTTTGGCCTGGCTTGGGTCCCCCCCCTTCCCAACTGCTCCCTGTGGCTGAGGGCCCAGCAGGGCCCAGCTGTGGTTTCCCTGCAGCTTCAAGGCTTTCTTCTTGGGTTCACTGTTGCTGAGGCTTCTCGAGTTCCCACTCGACACCCCCTTGGCACAGCTACAAGGTTCTATCACCCCAAGAAGCGGCTTCTCCTCTGCTGCTTCCACACCAACTTTCCTCCCAGCTACCTTCTGTGTCCCACCCGTATGCAGAAACTCTGGAAAGGCCTCTTCACTCTGCGCAGGCCAAGGATGCCTCTCCCGGGCCCCATCCTGCATGCCTACCCCACTCTGCCCTGTTTCCTTCATCCCCGTGGCTAAAGGACAAGATACCCAGTTAAATTTGAATTCCCCACACCCAGAACAACGTTTCAGTTACTTCAGCGCAGCCTGGATTTTTATTTACCACGTCGGGCAGCGCGGCTCAGGGTCTCGGCCCAGCAAACTTCAGTTAGAGAGAACATTGCTGGTTTCCTTTCCCCTCAAAGGCCCCAGGCCTTTTGCAGGGCCCTTTTCCGTGTTTTGTTCCTCTTCTCCTGCCTGCACCCCCTACCCCAGCCTCACCCCCTGGATTGGTGCCAAGGACAGGTGGGAAGAAGACTCTCCCTCCCCCTTCCCTTTCCAACTAGCCTGGCTGGCAGGAAAACCCTGGTTTCCCACCTGGCCTCCCCTCTGTCCCACACCTGGTGTCAGCCTTTGAGCTGACAGTTTGGGCTCTCAGGCTTCATTCCCAGCTGCTTTTGCGGGGGGCGGCAGAAAACAGAACATATGTTTGATGTCTCGCGTTAACAGGCTGCACAAAGCTGCCCCCACCGCCCTGCTGTGCGCTGACTTCCACTGCAGCCCGCCCATCTGACAGGTGAGAACACCCAGGCTCAGAGCGGTCAGGGCCTCACCCCAGATCACACAGCTGGTGAGCAGGAGGCTGGGGGCTTTTTCTGGAGGGTTCTAGAGCTGTCCAGAGCAGGCTCTCACCGCCTTGGAGGGCTGGGTTCCCTAGCCTCTCAGCAGGCCCTGTAGGGAGCAGCTGAGCTCCTGCGGCCCCAGGTCCCTCAACATGCAAGGTCTTTCTTTTCACACCGGAGTCGGTGCAGCAGCCGCCTCAGCTGCCTGGTAAAGCCTCATCCCACCGCCGCAGCTGGGGCGTGTGTGACATTTCCTCTCTGAGGATCAGCCGCAGCCCAGCTAGGGGAGTGGGAGGGGGGCCCCACAGACCACGGGAACCCGGAGGAGTCTGGCCGCTGGAGGTGGCAGCTGTTCAGGAAAGGACAGGCCCTCCCAGCAGTTCCACTTCTCATCAAGACCCTGGGGAGGAGGTTTCCTGGCTCCGTGTTTCGGTTTTCGCATCTGAAAATGGGTCAACAGCACTTGCTACATCTCAAGACGAAGGTCGGAATTCAAAAGGCTTTAATAAGTAAAAAGAAGGGGCTAAGCTGGGGCTGTGGTCTATGCCGGCAGCTGCCTTATGCGCTTTACATAACATGCTAACTCACTCAGTCCTCCCAGCCACCCTGGGAGGCAGCGAGATGTTCACTGGCGTCAGCCCTCAGCCCTCCAGCCACAGATTCCAGGGAGCAGGCTCCATGCTGATGTGTCAGTCACGAATTAAAACCGAGCGCAGCAGTGTTTCAGTGCCCTTCCAAGCCACGGGTCCCCAAGTGAAATGGCCCCCGGGTAGACTGACATCAGTGGGTAGAGGAACCGCACCCAGACACGGGTCAGGGGCACCTAGTACAGGATGTGGTACCGTATCAGAATAATACAGCCAACCATTCACGAACAGCACTGCAGGATTAACAACCTGGAACAATAATAATAAAGCTGCTCCATACCACGAAGCTCATGCCAGGAGAAACTACACTAAGGATATACATGGAAACAATAAAAAGCATCAAAACTGAATGAGCCATGTCGGAATTTTCTTTTTAACCCCCACATGGGAAAGGCCTCGTGAGGACACAAGACCTAGAAGCCATAACATAAGAGATCGCTGAACTCAGCTACATAAAATTTAAAAAATGCAGCAGGACAGTTTTCCCTGTGAGTACAGATGGGAATAAACAGGTGACAGCAGAGAGCCACTCTGTGAAGATTCATCAGCTACATACTTTTTTGTTTGTTTGTTTTTGTTTTTTTGTTTTGTTGCCCAGGGTAGTCCCAATCCTGCTAACTCAAGCGATCCCCAGCCTCAGCCTCCTGGATAGCTGAGATTACAGGTGCACGCCACCATGCTCGGCTTTTTTTTTTTTTTTTTTTTTTTGCTACTAGGTCTCACTATCGGACTCAAGCAATTCCTAACCTCGGCCTCCCGAGGCTGGGATTAAAAACGCGCACCACCATACCGGGCCTAGCTACATACTTTTGATTTGACACCCTAGTGTGTATGTTATTTTCCCAAAGTTTTTGTTGTTTTTTTTTAAAGATAAGTGACAAACTGGGAAAACTTATTTGTACCTTATTTCACAGATGAAGTAAATTTTCCTAATAAATAAAGTGTGACTAGAAATAAATAAGAAAGATATTTACTGTTCTCCAAAATTGGGGGTGAACAGGGACAGTTCACAGAAAACTTTTAAACACATGAAAAGTTGTTCCTCTTTTTTTGTAATGAGAAATGGGAGTTTAGACTACAGGAAAAAGCCAGTTTCCCCCCAACCATTTGGCAAAAAAAATTAAAGCATACACGAGCACTCTGAGTTAGCAAGGATGTTGGGAGACAGGTGCTGCCACACATCACTTGTGGGAGTGTCAACGGCCCCCTCCCCCAAAAGAGGAAATTATCAAATTACACATGATCCTTGACATCAACCAAATGATTCCATGTCTTGGGATTTATAGCAGAGACACTCCTATATAGGCTAAATAAGCAAGATTGTTCACTGCAACCATTTTGTTTTTTTGGAGTTTTTCTTTTTAGATAAGTAATTTATTAGAAACCATTCATATATCTACTGGAGATAATGTTGAGAACTAGTGGAGGTACATCCATATAATGGCAAACTATGCAGCTGTAAAAAAGAATGAGCGAAGTTTTAGGGTAGAATATGAAGTCCATCTTCAAGATACATGTTACATGAAAAAAGCAAGATACAAAGAGGAAACAGTATAGGATTATGTGACTAATGTAACAAAAGAGGGGGAGCATATGCATATGCATGTATTTGCTGACACATCCCTAAGAATCTCTGGGTAAGAAATATACCAGCTATGTCTTGGGACTGGGTAGCTGGAGTGGGGTGGGAGGGGAGTTTTCTACTGCACATCTTTTGGTGTTGTTGGGTTTTTGAAGCAGGGGAATGTAGTGCCTCTATTAAATTTTCATTTTAAATCTTCAGAAATAAAATGAAATTGGGCAGATTCTACTCAGCTCATGTCAGTCATTGCCATGTGGGAATGCAGACCATGCAAGCCAGATCTTTGAGGAGAAGCTGGAGTTGGGAGTCCTGTATGGAAATTACCTGTGTTCTTATTACTGCAAAAGTGGAAGCTGCAGCTCTCTTATTGCTGGTGTCTCCCTCATTCACAGGAGGCTGCAGCAGTCATTCAGGTGGAAGAATGCATTTCCAAGCCTCCCTGGCAGATAGGAGTGGTCAGTGAAATAAAGCCTCAGTCTCCCTGAGGGGAGATACACACAATCTCTCCACCTGGAGCTTTGAGAAAGTGAGTGAGGTGTCCATTTGCCTCTCCAGGCCTTCTCTTTTTTCTTCCTGCCAGAACACACACGTGGGTGAGCATTGGCAGCCATCTTGGAACTCTGAGGATGGAGCTAAGAGCTAAGGAGGACAAAGCAGAAATACAGAAGGAAGCTGGGTCACTGGGGATGCTTGGGAGTTGGCATAGTTCCCTGGCCTGGGGGGCTGCCCATCTCATGGAATGTTATGTCTGAACTGTTCACATGGCACAAGCAGCAGATTGATGTGGGCATGGTGCCCATGAAATATAGTAAACGCAACAGTAAATATATAAAATTTGATGTTTATATTGACTATGATATCTATATTAGCATATAGTAGTACATACTGTATACTAAAAGTAGTATATATACTATAGCAGTATAAATGGTGTATTTATATATACTAAGTAGCATATATACTGTAACAGTATAAATATATATTTATACTGAGTATATTTATTTATATATTTATACTAAGAGTGGTATATAATAGCATATATACTAAGAATAGCATATATACTAAGCATATATACTATATGTTAGTAGTTATATATATATACTAAGAGTATATATAGCTATAGATATATGTACTAAGAGTGTATATATAGCTATATATATATACACACTTAGTATGCATATATAGTAGTATATATACTATATGTATATATGCTAAGACTAGCATATATATTATAGCAGTATAAATATTGACTATATATTTACTCTTTCTTTACCATATTTCAGAAAATGGACAATATATATGTATACACATATGTTATGCATATAAACATGTGTTTATGCATCTGTATATGCATATGCATAAACATATGTACATACATCTAAGCATATATGTATATACATATACATATAAGCATATGTATATACATGTGTGTATACATATATAAAAACAACAAATAAATTGTCTGCAGTTGGTGTCATCTTTTTCAAATGTTCATAAAAACCTAGTATCTGCCAAGCACAGTGGCATGTGCTTGTAAGTGACAGCTTATGGAGTCCTGCAGGGTCTGGAGATCATGGTTCGAGTCCTGTCCAGGGCAACACAGTGAGATCTGGTTCAAAAAAAAAAAAATAGCTGGGGGGGTGGCACATGCCTGTAATCCTAGCTACCTGGGAAGCTGAGGTTGGGGATTGCTTGAGTCCGTGGTACCCCGGGCAACGTGAGCCTGCAGTTCCATGGGCAAAAATAGCGAGACCTAGTCTCAAAAAAAAAAACCAAACTAGTATCTAATGTAGGGTAAATGAGCTGGTCAGACTTTTTCCTCCAATAGTCTCTACAACCAGCACGGTGGTGTTGTGCCCTCCCCATGATTGTGCATACCTGGCCCAGTGGGTGTGCACAAGCAAGAGTGGGCTCATTGGTCCTAGGAAGTGGGGCTAAAAGGGCAGCCTCACCCTGGGGGAAGAGGAGGAGAGCACGAGCAGAACACAAAGGAGAATTAGAAAAGAGAGAAACTCAAGTGGCTCTTTCCTTTACTGCCTATTTTATTTTATTTTATTTTATTTTATTTCATTTCATTTTAAGACTAGGTCTTGCTATTTTTGCCCATGGAACCGCAGGCTCATGTTGCCCGAGGTACCACAGACTCAAGCAATCCCCAGCCTCAGCTTCCCAGGTAGCTGGGATTACAGGCGCACACCACCATGCCCAGCTATTTTTTGGAACTAGGTCTCACTATATTGCCCCAGGCGGGACTCCATGATCACGGGTCCCTGCCACAGCTTCCTAGGCTGCCGCTTACAGGCACGTACCACCATGCCTGGCTGGCTGCCTGTTCTTAAACCCTGGTCATTACTAAAAATTCTGTGAAGATAATTCCAAGGTCTCTGACATTCTTTAGCTGCTAGAAGTGATGATGAACCTACCTGGATTGGGATGGTTGCAAAACATTACCCTCCAGATTTTTCTTTTACTATCTAGACAATTATTTTGTCTAAATTGCTATAGTAGGCCAGGCATGGTGGCGCATGCCTGTAAACAGCAGCCCAGGAAGCCACGACCAGGGCCAGAGATTGCAGTTCAAGTCCCACCAGGGGCACATAGCAAGACCTAGTCCCAAAAAAATAGCTGGGCATGGTAGCATGTACCTGTAATCCCAGCTACCTGGGAAGCTAAGGCTGGGGATTGCTTGAGTCTGTGGTACCCCAGGCAACATGAGCTTGCAGTTCCACAGGCAAAAATAGCAAGACCTAGTCTCAAATAAATAAATAAATAAATAAATAAATGAATGAATGAATGAATGAATGAATGAATGAATTGCTATAGTCAGGTCCCTGTTACTAACAACCAACTTAATTCTGATATAGTAACTAATTGCTTTAAGTAAATAGGAAAAACCATCATAAATTTCATATGGACTCTCCAGGGACACTGAAGAGCCAAAAACTCTTGAAGAAGAACAAGATTAGAGGACTCACACTTCCTGATTCCAAGACATTATAGAGGTTCAAGACTGATACTGGCATAAAGACAGACAGATGCATCAATGGCATAAAGTAAAGAGTCCAGAAATAAGTCCTCACTCATATGGTCAAGTGATTTTCAACAACAACGCCAAGAACACTCAGAAGATGTTGGGGAAACTGAACATCAGCATGCAGAACAAAGCTGGACCCTTACTTAGCCTGTACTACCTTGTACCATCTATGGAAACTCGTAAGGATTAGAGACATAACTGTAAGATAAAAACAACTACTACAATAAAACAGAGGGGAGGCCAGGCACGGTGGCTCGTGCCTGTAAGCTTCAGCCTATGAAGCAGCTGGGGCTAGGGATCAAGGTTTGAGTCCTGCCTGGGGCTCGTAGCGAAACCTAGTTCCAAAAAAATAGCTGGGCATGGTGGCGTGCACCTGTAATCCCAGCTACCTGGGAAGCTGAGGCTGGGGATTGCTTGAGTCTGTGGCCCCCTGGGCAACAAGAGACTGTGGTTCCACGGACAAAAATAGTGAGACCTGGTCTCAAAAATAAATAAATAAAAAATAAAACAGGGGAGAAACTTTGTGACATTGAATTTGGCAATGATTTCTTCCTATCACATGAAAGCCTAGCAACGAAAGCAGAAACAGATAAGTGCAACTTCAAACTTAACATCTTCTGTGCCTTAGAGGACACAATCTGCCGAGTGGGGGGAAATGTTTGTAAATCAGGCCTCTAAAAGGGGCTGACATCCAGAATGTATCAAGAACTCCTACAACCCAACAATGGAAAATCAAAGAACTGGATGTTAAAAATGATAAAGGATTTGAATAGACATTTCTCCTAAGTCAACATGCAAAAGCCCACCATGCAGATGAAAAAGAGGTTCAAGTGACTGGGGAAATGAGAATCAAAACCCCAATAAGATATGGTCTCACACTCACTAAGATTGTTACATACAACAGAACAGAAAACAAGTGTTGGCCGGGCATGGTGGCACATGCCTGTAGGTGGCAACCTAGGAAGCCACGGCCGGGGTCAGGGATCGCGGTTCAAGTCCCTCCGGGGGCGCGTAGCGAGACTAGTCCCAAAAAAACAGTTGGGGGTGGTGGCGTGCGCCTGTAATCCCAGCTACCTGGGAAGCTGAGGCTGGGGATTGCTTGAGTCTGTGGTACCCTGGGCAATGTGAGCCTGCGGTTCCACAGGCAAAAATAGCGAGACCTAGTCTAAAAAAAAAAAAAAGTGTTGAAGGGGATGTGGAAAAACTGCAACGCTCGTGCTCTGTTGGTTGGAATATAAACATATAACCACTGTGGAAAACAGAACAGAAAACTGAAAATAGTACAACCCAAGGACCCAGCAATTTCACTTTGGGAATATACTCTCCAAAATTGAAAGCAGAGCCCCAAAGAGCTCATGCTCACGACACTCATGTTCATAACAACATTACTGACAGGTTGAGAGATAGAAGCAACCCAAGTGCCCATTAGCAGATAAAGGGATAAACAAAAAACTGCCTGTAAGCTTCAGCCTCTGAAGCAGCAGGGGCTAGGGATCGCGGTTCGAGTCCCGCCTGGGGCCTGTAGTGAGACCTAGTTCCAAAAAACAGCTGGGCGTGGTGGCGTGCGCCTGTCATCCCAGCTACCTAGGAAGCTGAGGCTGGGGATTGCTTGAGTCTGTGGTACCCCGGGCAACGAGAGCCTGCGGTTCCACAGGCAAAAATAGCGAGACCTAGTCTCAAAAAAAAAAAAAAAGCAATATAAACACAGTAGGATTTTACTCAGCCTTCAAAAGAAAGGAAATCTTGTCACCTGCTACAACATGGCAGGTGAGGAGATCACACTGGTAGCAAGTGAGGACATCATACTAATGGAAACAACCCAGCCATAAAGGACACATATTGTCTATTCCACTTCCATGAAGTCCCTGGAGTCCAATTCTAAGAAAGTAGAATGGTGGTTGCAGGAACTGGTGGGAAGGGGAAATGGGGGGATGCTTAACCCGTCTAGTCTTTAGTTTTGCAAGATGAAAAAATTCCAGAGACCTGCTGCACAGCGACATGAACATGCTTAGCACTACTGAACCGCATGCTTAAAAATGGCTAAGACGGTGACTTGCTTGTTATGTCTATTTTGTACCATGATTTTTAAAAAAATGAACACTGTGGTGGGCTCCAGGCCGCAGTCTCTCCTTTAGACAGAGCTTCCCCAGGGCAGGGCACATGCCAGATGTTAGGATTAGAAGGACCCTGGGGAACTCAGCATGTAAAGGTCTCACTACGTTACTCAGGGTAGTCCCAAACCTGCGGACTCAAGTGATCCCTAACCTCAGCCTCCCAAGTCTAGGATTACAGGCATGAACCACCACACCAGGCTATTTTTTTGAGACTAGGTCTTGCTATGTTACCCAGGGTAGTCTCGAACCCATGGACTCAAGCAATTCCCAGCCTTGTTCACCCAGTAGCTTAGATTATAGGTACATACCACCGTGTCCGGTTTAAAATTTTTTTATTTTATTTTATTTTATTTTTATTTTGAGACTAGGTCTGTCTATTTTTCCCTGTGGAAATGCAGGTTCATGTTGTCTGGGGTACCACAGACTCAAGCAATCCCCAGCCTCAGTTTCCCAGGTAGCTGAAATTAAAGGCGTATGCCACCACGCCCAGCTTTAAATTTTTGGAACTAGATCTCACTACGTGCCCCCAGCAGGACTTGAACCGTGATCCCTAGCCCCAGCTGTGGCTTCCTAGGCTGCCACTTACAGGCATGAGCCACCATGCCCAGCCAAAATTTTTTTTATTTAAAAATGAAACTTTATTAAGCCAGGAGATGTGGTGTGTGCCTGTAATCCCAGCTACCTGGGAGGCTGAAGCTAGGGATCACTTGAGTATACAGGTTCGAGACCACCCCAGGCAACACAGCAATACCTAGTCTCTTAAAAAAAAAATTTTTTAAAATCTGTATTGATTTGGTGTTGTTTATCAGCTTATATAAATGTCAGGGGGGTATATCTTCATTTCTGTATGTGTATAAACCTCACCTCACTGGTCACCAAAGTTCTAGTGCCCTTCCCACCATCAGTTGACTCCCTTCCCTTCCACTCAATCCCCTTCCCTCCCACCCTAATAACCATGGCATTTTTCATGGTGTCTAAGAGTTATCTTGTTATGGTTGGTTATTTTGTTTGCTTTGGTTATTTATTTTCCACATATGAGAAAGAGTCAGTAATTGTCTTTCACTTTCAGACTTTTTTCCACTTAGCATCATCACCTCAAGCTCCATAACAAAAGTCAGAATTTCATCTTTTTAACAGCTGAGTAGTAATCCATTGAGTCTATATTTTACCACTTCTTTAACCTCTCACCTGTCAATGGGCAGTGAGGTTGTTTGCAGATCCTGGTTATCATGATCAATGCCGCTATGAACACAGGGGTACATACATCTTTTCCAATTAATATATATATTCAGATTAAAAAAAAAAAACTAGGAGAGCATTGCTGAGTTATGCAGTATTTCCATTTTCAGGTTTTGAAGGAATCTCCTTGTCACTTTCCATAGGGGCTGTAGTAGTTTGCACTCCTGCTCACAATGGGTACAAGTTCCAACTTTGCTGCATCCTTTCCAACACATGTTGTTTCCAGCCTTTTTGATATGGGCCATTCTTACCAGGTGCTACCACACTGTGCCACCACACTGTGGTTTTGATGTGCATTTCCCTAATAATAAGCAAGGCTGAGCATTTTTTTCATCTGCCTCTTAGTCATCTATATGTCTTCTTTGGAGAAATGTGTATGCAAATCCTCTACCCAATTTTTGAGTGGGTTGTTTGGTTTTTGTTGTTATTGACTGATATGAGTTCTTTACATATTTTGGCCACTAAACTTTTGTATGATGAGCAAATATCTTCTTCCAGTCAATAGGTTTTCTTTTCGTCTTTGTGGTAGTCTTTTCCTGTACAAAACCTTTTTGGTTTGATTAGTCCCATTTACCTATTTCTGTTAAGCTCCCTTTTAATTCAGTCATTCCATAATACTTACAAAGCACCAGCTCTGTGCCAGCTCTGTGCTAAGCCCTGGGGTAACAGAGGAGAAGAAGGAGCGCCTAGTCTAGATAGGAACAGGAAATAGGCACCAAATACACAAAAAGATGGGTGTCATGATGCCAACTCAGAGGGTTGTTTTTTGTTTTTGTTTTTGTTTTTTATAGAGACTAAGCCTTGCTATGTTGCCCAGGGTTCCTCGAACCCACGGACTCAAGTGATCCTCAGCCTCAGCCTCCCAGGTAACTGGATTATAGGCACACACCACCAGACCCAGCTCAGAGGGTTATAAAATACAAGTGACTGGAAGACCACAAAGAGCAGACAGGGAAGGGAGCTTTCTTCTGAGCTCTGAATGACAGAGGAGGAGATAGGAGAGGACGTGGCCTCCACGGAGAGGAAACAACCAGGGCAAAGGCCCAGAGGCAGAGACGAGCAGCTGGGAGCAGCTGGGTGGGAGGTGGTGGCTGCCAGCAGCCCCATGTACATGAACCAGATAAAGAACAGGCCTATCAATATAAACTCGCTTTGTGAGGTTAAATGTAGATTATTTAAATGTAAACTTAAAATGTTTATAATGTACAGCTTGGAAACTCTAATCTTATTGTAGTGCAAATTGGAATTGCCAAGGAAAAGATGGCAAACAGATATGCCACAGTGTTTACAAATGCCTAAGAATCATGATGATGTGCACCTGAAATCAGTATGTCGAGTGCCGATTATACATCAGTTTTTAAAAGTTTAAAAATAAATACATACGAGAACCGTCTTGGCCTAAAAAAAGGCTGGGTCAACAGAAGTCACTCCGAATCTCACTCTGCCTCCCCACTTCTGACGTCTGCAGAATCCCTGGATTTAGCTCTTTGGAGCGATTTACAAACCACAGATGCTCAGACCCGTGTATTTGAGGACTGAAGTGGGGAAGGGACTTCAAGCAAGGCTGAGGCAGAGTGGGAATTAGGTCTGGGGGTGCAGGCGTCTGGCTCCCTTTGGAGAGGAAAGCCAGGGGTTGGGGGGGGGCTCCACAACCCACAGTCCTTTTTTACACAGGAGAAGCCCCAGGCCCCTTGTGGAGAAAACCTCCTCTCTGCCCCCCGTCAGCCAGGCAGGGGCTGAGGCCTGTGTTGAGCCCCAAAGGAAGGGATAGTTAGGGGTCCAGGGATGGAGTGGGCAGGCACAAAGCAGTCTCAGCCGCCTGCCTAGCAGGATTGCTCCCTCACTTCCAGCTGTCCTCGAGCCTCTGTCCTCTGCCATTATCCTCTGGGCCTGGCTACCCTTCCAGTGAACCTTTTTGCCGCAAACAGCCCCCACTGGTTTCTGTTGCTTGCCACCAGAAACTCTGAAGGCCTCCCATGGCCTCCCAGGCCTCCACAACCATCCTTACAGTCCCTAGCATCCCTACAGTCCCATGCTCGGGCCCCAGCTTAGCGGCTCGCAGGCTCAGGAGGGACACAGTAGAGCCGGGAAAGGGCTCACAGTCACTGATTCTGGGTTTCCCAAAATTCAATTCTAAATTCGTTCCAAGTTTTTATCATCTCTGCGTCCCTGTACCCAATTTTCCCATTATTTTCCTTTAACATAATTTCTTTTTTTAAACTTAAATTCATTTAAAAGGCAACTCCATGTCACACTCCTCAACGGGCAACCTGTGATGTTTTCCCTAAATAAAAGGAACCCTAAAGTGCTCGCTTCAGCAGCCCACATACTAACATGTGAACGCTACCGAGATTATCACGGCCCTGCATGAAGGCGGCCGCAAAGTCGCCAAGCCCGCTGTGTTTTCAAGCACATGGCACTGCAAACCACACAGCTGCTCAGAACATGCAGCTACACCTGCTGTGGGGGTCACCTCACATTGCACACACTCGTCGCGTCGTTACATTGCACACCTGAAACGAAAATGATGTTCTGTGTCAACTACACCCCAAAATTAAAAAAGAGGAACCCTAGAAACCAAACTCAGCAGAAACAAAAGGCGTCATTAACTCTCAGAGAGCTGCCGGCTGTGGGCACTGTGCTTGAGGCGTCTGCCTTCTCCGTGAAAAGGGAGGTTGGCAAGCGTCAGACACCCGGAAGAGCCTCTCTCCATAACCAGAATCAGAATGAAGAAAAATGACTTTCTCTTCCTAGGATCTAAGCTGCGTGACCACCGTCTGTTTAAAATGGGTCACCCCCCAGCAATCTACCCAAAGGAGACCTCAGTACTTACACAAAGGGACACCTGTGCTCGGATGTTTACTGCAGCACTATTTATTATTGCAAGGACATGGAAGCAACCCAAATGTCCCAAGACAGACGAAAGGATGAAAAGATGTGGTCTATATACACAATGGAATATTAGTCATCAATTAAAAACGACAAACTTACCCGGGCACGGTGGCTCGTGCTTGTAAGCGTCAGCCTATGAAGCGGCTGGGGCTAGGGATCGCGGTTCGAGTCCTGCCTGGGGCCTGTAGTGAGATCTAGTTCCAAAAAAAATAGCGGGGCGTTGTGGTGCACGCCTGTAATCCCAGCTACCTGGGAAGTTAAGGCTGGGGATTGCTTGAGTCTGTGGTACCCCGGGCAACGAGAGCCTGCGGTTCCACGGGCAAAAATAGCGAGATCTAGTCTCAAAAAATAAATTAATTAATTTAAAAAAAAATAAAAACGACAAACTTGACGAATTTATGATAACATGGATGGAACTAGAAGGAATCATATTAGCAGAAACAAGTCAGAAAGAAAGAAACCAAATGGTCTCACTAATATATGGGACATAGGAAAAACAAGCAAAAGGCCAGGAGGAAAAGTCAAAACAAGCTAACAAGCAAACTGAAGTACACAACTGGGGGCAGAGGGAGGTGGAAGGGGGGGGGATGGAAGAGAGTGGTCAGGGAGGGGAGGTGGTGGGTGATCCCC
>PVHY01021455.1:0-23898 GCA_004024945.1 Uropsilus gracilis
GAAGGAAGGAAGGAAGGAAGGAAGGAAGGAAGGAAGGAAGGAAGGAAGGAAGGAAGGAAGGAAGGGAACGGGTTTGAAAATAGTCACTGGGACACAAGATAGTGAGTGTTGTTTTTAATCTGAGAGTTTTATTTTTACTTTTAGGCAGTGCAGATATAGTCTAAAGATTATCTCATAATTAAAATCCCTAAATAGTATCTGACATGAGGATCATAATGTTTACCTGGTTATCATAAGCTATAGGTTATATTAAGTTAGAAATCTTCCAACCTGACCACAAAACTTCAATTTTCCCCCTAAAACAAGAGACAAGAAATCCTTTAGTAATTCTACTATCAAGTTGTAAGTTATTTTCCCCACACCAAGGCGCAGCTATCATCATTTGGAACCAAGCAGATTTTCACTCTTTCTTTCTGTTCCAAATTCACTCGGCTTACTGCCAACAAAAAACACAGTCACAGGGCAGGCAAAGAGCAATTCTGTTAGATCAATGAAGATGTTGGCCATAACAGAATCCTATTTATCCATCACATCCCTGCTTCATTTTGTCTGATTAGAGATTACTAGCAATTTCTTGACAATTCTTGAAGCAAAATTAAGTTATAATCAGTCTTGTAGGACCTCACAGGAGAAGAACATATAGAGCTAGGTGTGCATGCGCACATACACACACAGACATACACATATAAATACTTATATTAATATAAAATTATATTTATGGTTGTAAATTAATTACCAGGGTATTCCATGCCCTTCTGTCATTGGCGCCTATGACCAGCACCTGGGTACCTGGCCTGGTGGGCATGCACATGTTTAAGTGGACACACCTGGGCTTAAGAGGGAAGCGATTAAAGAGGGAGAAGTGTGAAGCACACACAAAGGAGAATTAGAAAGAATGCCAAAGTGAGAGCCCAGGGAAGAGTGTGAAGATACCTGCAGTGCTGGGGGCTCACCTGCCCCCCCCCCCCACCAAGCCCTTGTCTGGCCCTGCCTGTACTACAGTGGTTTTTCCTACTAAATCCAATATCACATACATTTAAGTTTTCTAACCCTTTCTAAATATAGAAAACTGTATTTTCTAACTATATTTCTTACCAGGAAATTAATATGTGCCTGCTTCAAAAGCAGTTAAAGGTGCATATTTATAAACAAAAATTTATATGAAGATGTTCTGAGAGGTCAAAGGCACGGTATAGTAGTAGTAGACAATTAAAGCTGAGACAACTAAACAATTAGACAATTAAAAACCATTGCTTTATTCTCAGTGCTAGCAAAATTTAAAGTACATGTTTTGCTGACAAGAAACAGAAATTACACTATGGCTTTGCAGTCTTTGCAAAATAAAGTTTATCATAGTACCTAATTTTGAATCAAAAACGAATTTTGAAGTAATCCAATGCAAAAGAAATTCAGATAACTGTCACTGTTACATTTTGCCAACTTTTGAAATTTATTAAAAATTGTTGCATTGAAGATTTGAAAGGAAAAAGATGAAAATGAAATGAAATCACACGGTAACTCACATGGAAAAGCCTCACTGCTTTAAATGCTTCATTAGCAAGACAGTAACTATATTACCCGACAGCATAATCTTGCACACACTTCTGACCATGAATGAGATAAAAGCTTAAGTCCTAACTGAACCAGGCAAGCTTCACTGAGTGCCCAAAGCTCATCAAGCCAGGATGTCCAAGTTGTACCCCCAAACAATTAAATCACAATGTCTGAGAGTGGAGAATGGGAAGGATGGTTAATCTCCCCAGGTGATCCTAATATGTAGCTAAGTTTGGGAACTAAGGCTCTAGCCCACATTTCGTCCTGAAGCACTATCACTCTCCATCATCTCCTCCCAAGCCCCTCAATCCCCCCGAGGTTGTTCTTTCAATCCGAACAGATCCGCTCCTCTCCATTCTTCCTCATCCTTCAAGTTTCATTTCGGATACTACCTCCTAGGGGGTACCTTCCCCACAGCTCATATTCATTCACATACAAACACCTGGGTTGGAAACCCTTCCCAGAAAGTATGTCCTTTTCACAGGATCTTCCATCAGAACCCCAATAATTTCCCTTAACCACATTGCTATGATTAAGTGAAGTCCTTGAGTAATATATCTTATTCATCTATACCTTACACAACGTTTGATGCATAATACATATAAAAGACATGCAAGCTATTTATAGCAATCTAGACCAAAACACCAAAAAATTGTTGAAAACCACCAAAATCAGAAGTTTAATCAAATGAATAGAAGGAACACAAGCTTTAAAATCCTCTGCCTGGGCTTTAAAATCCTCTGCCTTGTTCTTTAGTTTGACAATATTTTAAAATGATGTCTGCCTAGCAAGAACTTGATGTAAGTCATTTTCGCTTCTGCCATATTATTTCTGACTATGTGTTACACAGCATTACACATTTGGGCAGATTCTAAACCAAATTCATAGTACATGACAATACTTGGAACTTTTCAATTACAAAGCTATTTAGTTGTTATGTTTTGGTATGCTAAAGTCAGCTCTGTTGTTATTAATGGCATTATTTAAGAGATACTATAGAACCTTCCACTTCTTGTTGACACTGGTATGTTAGACCAATAACATAATGCAAAGGTGACTTCTAGTAATTTCTTAGAAAAGTCAGTAACTGGAAACTAGGGAAGGAAAGGAAGGACATTCAAAGTAAATAGTTTAACATTGTATTTTGAACTCTAGATAAAACACTCAGTATAAATACAACTGGAAGTAGTGATGTTATATATAGAGTAAAATGATATAAAATAATGTATAGTGTTACAATTCTTCTACCTTTAATTATGACTCTACTCCACAAAGTCAGGGAGAAACTGACCTTGTATAGAATCATTTCTAAGATATTTTACTATGTGCTAGAATATAAAAGTAATCCAATCTGGAAGATCCTATCTGAGAATAAGACGGAAGATTTCCTGTTTCCATCCTTTGTGTAAACTCCCAGTTAGTCAGCTGAAGCACTGAGAAGCAGGGTTTCCATTTTCAGGACCTTGAAGGAATCTCCTGACTTGAAATGCCTTAGCCTCTAAACTCTTTAATTACAGGATTACTGTTTGTGCACAACCAAGTTGCTGACTAAAAACCAGTGCAGTTCCCAAAGTACATTCATATTTATTATTTGATTCTGCTACTTTCCCATGCAGTAGTGCAGAATGACCACCCTTCATGGGAGGTGTCAGATCCATGGTCTGTGGTATATATATATATATATATATATATATATATATATATATATATATATATATATATATATATTTTGAGACTAGGCCTCACTATTTTTGCCCGTGGAACTGCAGGCTCTCGTTGCCCGGGGTACCACAGACTCAAGCAATTCCCAGTCTCAGCTTCCCAGGTAGCTGGGATTACAGGTAGCTGGGATTACAGGCATGCGCCACCACACCCAGCTATTTTTTTGGAACTAGGGCTCACTAACAGCCCCAGGCGGGACTCGAACTGCGATCTCTAGCCCCGGCCACTTCATAGGCTGACGCTTACAGGCACGAGCCACCGTGCCCGGCTGTCTGTGGTATATTCTTACTGTCTAATACTATGCCATTCTGTTTCACAATAGCCTACACTCTCTCTTAGTGGTGTGGTTCATGAGCAAATTTAACAAGCACACAATGTTAATATAATACAGAGTGGATGACCATTTTTAACAAATAACTAACCAATACATACATGTTATTTCTGAAGAATGAAGTCTGCACATAGGGACTGGATCAAATAGCATTTGAAATTGAGAGCACTGAATCACATCCCTCAAAGAAAAATTTAAAAACTTGTTCAAAACTATGAAGAATATAAATCAGCAAGATTCTAGCCATGGAATGTTTTCCTCTTGCTAACTTTTACTTTAAAAAATCACATCTGTACATAAGTAAGACCCCCTATAGCTTCACTTCAGTTGCAACTTATTTGTAGACTAGGTTTTTATAAAGAAGATCAAAATATGAAAACAATGAAACACAAAAGTCAGTCATTCAGTATGCCAAGATGCAGTGTCCTGGTGCAAAGGTCAAAGGGTATGAGATAAAAAATTCGTAAGAAAAAAAAATTCACAAGAGAATAACAAAGGACATCCTTGTTTTAAAGTATAGAATACAGTTTTCAAAGATTCATTTCATTTCCGTAATTGAACATTTCACACCAAGGCTAATGCCGTACAATGTGATTCTCTAAAGTCGAAAATCTGATGCTCTCCAAGTTAAGAATGCAATTATGGGTCAAATTCTTCATAACCCATAATAGAAAACTCCAATTTCACAGCAGATTTCCAAATCCAAGACAGTGAGTGGTAACTTGTTTTAAACACTATTTAAGAAAACTACATAGAAAATGAGAACATCTGGCCATCTGCTTGGGTTTCTCTATGACAGACCTTGACCTGCAGCAACTTTCATGAATTTCCAAAGACACAAGGAGTCACTTTTAAATATCACTTTTCCTTTTGGGGGGCTAAAGAACACACAGCAAAGAAAGCAACCCAGGCTGGCAGTGAGGCCGGGTATACCAGGTCAGTTTCCTGTGGATTTCCAAGGACTTGAAATCAAGAGAAAGTCTCTGGCGAAAGCGTTTCTAGCCCCATTTTAACTCTTGCACGGGAAAGCTTGACATTGCACAGCTCTTCAAGGACGATCACACAGTTCAGAAACCTTGGCCCCAAGATCAGATCTGCCTTGGCCTCCTCGCAGGCAGCTGAGCGCTCCGAGAAGCTATGTGCTAGGTCCCATGTGCTGATCTGTTTTCAATTTTGTTCTGAACCTTCTAAATAGGGAGCCTCATAAAAGAGCGTACGAGTGGCATGAAAAGCAAGGGAGGATTCATGCAAAAAGAAATGGGAAGTAAAAGTCACAACCAAGACTGTCATTCCTGGTTGCCTACTTACTGAAGTAGCAGAGCACAAAATCTGACACACTTTATTCGAAAAGCTTTGTCACCCTAGGGCCTAAGTAGGAAATCTCTAGTTCAGTCAGTGATATTAAGTGATGCACTTGAGTTTCAGGATTTCGAACAGTAGCTTTGGAAGAGCAATGAACACCCAGGCACCCATTCTACGCCTGGAACGAGGGTGCTCTGACGTCATTGCCCCGACCCCTGTCCTGCCCTGAATGTCTGCCATTTGCCAGGAGACTGAGTGGCAAAGTTCTGATCAAAGGCATTTCATTTGAAAATCACTTTGCTACTTGGCTTTCAATGAATAGTGTACATTACATGAAATACGGGCATCACGCAACAGCACAAGCAAGTGAAATCCCTGTCTTTCAAACTACATAGCACTTTTCCCATGGAAAGGAACAGCAGTTGGAAGTCTTGATAACATAAGTCTCTCAGCGTATAGTTGGAGAATATTAGACTATTTTTGACCATAGGAGAGTTTATAAGCAAACAGTAAAAAGTTTACTATTTATGAGCAAACAATTTAATATTAAAATAGTGCTGGCTTTTTGACGGAGGCAATTAGCTTCTTCATGTTGCAAACACCAAATAACATTTTCCCATTAATTTTTAAACCAATGTGGCTTTAACTTAAAATAAACTGTACATCAAAAGAATGGAAAATAAACAGCCAGGAACACAATTTGACGAATTGGATTTATTTAGTTTATTTATCTAAACAGGGAGCTCGGATCTCTTTAATAGGCTGACAGTTGCACTGGGCTGGTTAATAAAACATTCAACAGTGTCTTCAGCCAATATAGAAATGCAAATCCCATCAGAAATATTTTATTCATGAGGCAGTAATTTCAGTCACAACCAGCTCCCCTTTTTTAAAAAAATAGCTCTCTGCGAATAAACAGTGCCATCTAGTGGTGGAAAATGAAGCCACATTTGTTGCAGGTTTATAATTACTCTTTCGCAATCTTACCTGTTTTTCTTTCCTCTTTATGTCTTAGGTAAGATCAAAGTGGCTAGGCAAAACAAACAAATGACAGAAAAGTAGATAATAATTTGTTAAGTATTTTAAGGAGGATTATTGGTAGAGTCAACTATAGTTAGACCAATACATTTAATATTTTTATATAAAAATGTAATTTAGCACTGTTTCAAAAAATATATACTTTATCTACTCAGAAAATTCAAACAACTAGAAATATCCTAGAGTTGTAACAAAAATTTCCTCTTTCTGTCATAAAGTAGTACTATAACTTTCATTGCAACAATTAAAAAAAAATGAGATAGGAAAAAAATATTCCAACATAATTGCAAAGTCCAATCACGGCTCTAAAACCAGTTTTTCACACACAGTGGTGTGTACATACACATACCAGCATCAGAATACACTTCAGCCTTGCAGAGGACTAACCCTGGTGGCCATGGCAGGTCATAATGGTCCACACAAATAAAGGCAATGTCATCACAGGAACAGTTGCATTGGATGAGAGGACCAGTGCTCCCAAAGTGAAGACAGGGCCACCTAAATTCAGTATATAAGGCAACACAAAAGATTTAATACACATTCCTGTTCCACTCAAGGGTGCATCCTTGCCGGAGAAGGGTCAAGAACATGAACCCTTACAGCAGTTTAGACCAGGACACCAGAGTGACATACAAGCACAGATCAATCCCCCAACGCATTATTACTGCTGAAAACAGACTTTGGTCTCCTCCCTAGCCACAGTGTCTATTTCCTGTATCGAGTTTTGAAACTACTGGAGGCCCTGAGAATAAATTTACCACGGTCAAAGCATGGAATGAGAATCCTACAACTGAAACCTATTTCATAATGGTTTTCTAAAGCTTTTATGTAACGTGATATTAGAAACCACCTTCTTAAGAGAATACTTCAGACAAAGAAAAGCATGTATGCACACGTAAATATAGTCTTATTTTCTCCCTTAAGAACTGCAGTCAAATTCAAATAACTAAACCACTCTCCAGTTTCAGATCGAGCAATACTGAAAACATAAAAATGAATACGTTTTAGACTAGGTATTTACAGTTATGTATATCTGCCAATCTTACCAACATTAATATATCATTCATGGGAGAGTCTCTTAGAAAAAGAAATCTCAGTTGTATTTAATTCTCAAGTTGTAAAATCCCAATAATAAAGACAACAACAGTATCTCTCATAACTGTTTGTGGATCGAATGAGTAATGGCTGTGATTTTTTATTCTTACTTCACATTCTAACATAGAGAAGACATGAAGACACAGTAATCTGATGAGTCACTATAAAAATGTTCTTTCAAGTAGAGTTTAATAAAGAGCCATGAAACTGCTGATAAATCTGTCGTGGTAATCTCACTTCTGAGAAACCACCCTGGTGAAATAATCCTGCTCTAATGTTCACTGTCACACAATAAAATTATGGAGAGAATAAATGGAAATAGATGAGAATTCAACACAAGGTGAAGCATCTTCGACTGAAATATTATGCACCCATTAAGATGGTTAAGAATTTATAGAATCGGACTATATGAAAATTAGAATCTTGTGTTTAAAAAAAAAAAGGAAGTGGAAATGTAGATTGAAGGACATCATTATTATGTAAAATAAAACAATAAATTATGCAAACGAGAGGCAAAAGGTAGAAGGAAACAAGTCAAAATGTAAAACGTGGGCCTTTTCCTAGCATGTCTTAGGGCTAAGGTGACTCATTCTATTTTCAGAACATTCTACAATGACTGGGCATTATTTTTAAGAGACTGAAACTACAAATTTAAAAAGTGAGAAGCATGTTTGTAAAGTACACAGAGTGAAGGAGGATTTCTTTTTTGGCACAGCTAGTTCTGGTCTGGCTTTGCTATGACTACATATTATCACTGACATCATCCAAATCTCTGAAACATGCCTTCAGGGTTTTGCACAACTGCTACAGGACAGAGGTGAAATATCTGGGAAGTAATCAGTAGGAAAGATAAAACACAAACAAAAGTATCCAGTTCTTGACCTTTAGACAAAAATCAAAATGTAAGAGTTCATCTTTCTCATCTCATTTTTAATCTTGACTTAAAAAAAAAAAAAAAAAGCCACAAACTGAAGACAGGTGCAGGCTTCACTCATATACTCAGATGCTCCAGTTGTCCATTAACCTATTAAAAGAGAGCGCAAGTCGCCATTCTCCAGCATCCTCTGAACCCTGACCTCAGGGACCAGTTCCGGTAGTCTGCAGGTAGTCAGGCCTCACTGCTGAGAAGTCAATTAGAGGTGCCACTCTCCAGTGTAGCCATCCAGCACTAGGCGCTGGCCTAACAATCACATCACATAGCCTGTCAAGCAGAGAAAGTACAACCTTCAGGCACCACTGACCTGGGATGGAAATGAACTTGAGACTGGGGCCGGGAAGTTCTGCTTTTAACACCTTTACCATCAAATGAATCCTCTATATCAAATCCTCTATCAGTGTGCCTGTGTCTTAAAAGTTCTGCTTTGCTACAAAAACCGAAATCTGCAGCTATCAAAATAAACCGCAAGATGGCGCCAGCACTCTAGTGCAGGACCAGCGCGGGCAAGGCATTCAAATTAATTCACCCTGTGCCCATACCTTTTGGAAACTTACCCAGGCACATCACCTACTTGTTCCTTTCTTCTGCTACTAACATAAACTTAGTTGAATATTTCAGACAATGTGAGGGGTGTTTTATTCTTTGTATAAGTCTAGAGATTTTTTGTTGTTGTTTATACAAAGCAAACAATAATCTTAAATTTGAAACAAATCCTCAACTACATTTTCCTTTTCGTCATGTTCCTGGTACACCCTGACAGGACCACTCCTTAGCTAACCTCATGTCAATATCGTGAAAGGAGACAACTGGTGAGACATTTTCACTAACAAACTATTTTAAGTACATAAATTCCAATGTTTTCTAAAAGTTGTTTCCAAATTAAAAGGCTATTAAATCAATTTCTGTGAAAATCTGATCTGCTAAATTATCTACTTGCCTGAAGAGGGCTCAGTTTTCCTGAAATAAGGACTGGCAAGTTGTGACTTCACATCCACAAAAGCAAAAAGCTGGTTGTCGGGAGAATGAAGAATCTTAAGATAATGCAGAGACGAATGACTCCAAAGGAAACCCACAAAACCTAGGCTCTTAATAATGTAGGATTCACAGCACCGAGTGTATGATAAATCTCTAGACACATGAAGAAATACGGGGGTAGAACAGGGAAGTTGACCTGGATTTTATGCAGCAGGCAAGGCAGACGCAAGGCTTCTGTGGAATGGTATGACATATTCAGATCAGTGTGTTAAAGAGATAATTCCAGAGTCTTGCGGAGGATGACTTAGAGTGGGTATCGAGGCGAGGGAGGAAAGGCTGCTTCCGCCAGCCACACTGAGAACCTGGAAGAGCTCCAGCAGCAGAGAGGGAAATGGGAGACACTGAAGAGATACAACTGTCATGCTCAGGGACATGCAGGATGCATAAGGTGACAAAGAGGACAAATAAAGATAACTCTAAAGTGACAACTGTCAACTTAAAGTGCTTTTGTTTAAAAGACTTGAGGGTAAAAATTCAGTGAGCAGCATGAAGAAGGAATCGGGGGGGAACTGAGGGATCAGGGTCAGGACGCAGGTCAGTTCCACGTGGTCGTGGGGGTCACGAGAGAGAATGGAATGCCAGCAAGGAGGAAGACAGCGGCATCAAGGATAGCTACGCAACAGGCAACAGGCCTGGGAGAAGGAGGGGCCGAGACAGCAGAGCCTGAGGATAATGCGGTTTAAGAACAAAGCATCAAGTTGTCCTCTGGCCCTCCCCAAAGGCTTGAGACTACAGGGGAACGGAAGAACTAATTCAGAGCTCATTCGGGAGAGCTAACCAACACATCAGATATTTTCCTCTTGGCATCCTGAGTACGGTATCTCACCATGAGAAAGTTATCCACGCCTTCAAGATATTCTTCATTCCTCTAAAGAATTAAAGGATTAAATTCAGAAAAGAAATAAGAATCAGAAGGAATTCATGTGGCTATTGTCTCATTTGCTCACATAGAGGAGTGGGGGGCGGTGGTGGTGATAAGTCCACAAGGCTGCAAAGGAGACGCCGGACCACGCACTCCTCACAGCCCTGCAACGGTTTCTCTGCCAGTGCAGAAGCCGAGGTCCTGGCCAAGCCCACAGAGCCACTCTCCCTCTTTCTTCTGCCTCCCTCTGCAGCCACATGTATCTCTCTTCCTTTCTCCCTCCCGCCGCAGAGACACCCTGCAAAAACAGCCAGGAGGTTCTGCCCCTCTCTACCCAGTTCCTGCCTCCATTGTCACTGACTCCCGGTCTCACCATCTGAAACTATGACGCGGAGGGATCCGTCAGTTTCTTGTCTTCCCCACGAGAATTTAAAGTCTACAACAGCAAGACCCTGATCTTCTTCGGGCTTTTCCCAGGGCCTGTAATGCTACAGAACTTAGAAGAAGACTTGCTGAGTGACATCTGTAGACATTTGAGCCTCTTGGTTCTCTCCCGGTAACGTGGGGAAAGCTGTCCACCTCCTGTCTGCATCACAGGGCGAAACGAAATAGTGTATGTCAATGTGCATAAGGATAAGCGGCAAATGCCTAAACAGTGTGTGTGTGTGTGTGTGTGTGTGTGCGTGTGTGTGTGGGTGTGTGCGTGTGTATGTGGGGGAGAGGGGGTGATCAGGAATGTTTCCTGACTCAATGGAAAGAAGCTGTGGTGGCGAACACACACATAAACAGATGCACTATTTATGTGGCCCAGAAAAGGACATTTTAGTTCATAGTAGCTGGTTCCTTTCTTCTTTATAATGGAAACTACTCCTGAGAAATACTTACCCAAGTATGCAGTTACCAAATGCCTAAAGGATTCTATCCAGGGTAAGGCTTCTCAGGAAACAAAAAGACTAGAGATTCCACTGTCTGATTTCTAAACCACAGAAGCAAGTTAGCTCTTGAGAACTTTTTAAGAAAGAATGAGTGAGACTCTGCTCAGTGGTAAAAGCTGAAATGTGCCAGCCCATAGTTTATCTGCTGGAATCCTTAGCATCTCAGAATGTGATTGCATTTGGAAGTAGAGTCTTTAATTCAGTTCAAATGAAGGCACAGTCCCATCTGAATGGTGTCCATACAAGAAGAGGAACCTGAATCTATTCAGAATCCAGTGAGAAGCCCATCCCAGGGGAAAATGCACCCAGAACATACATGCAATGCACCCAGAACATACATTCAGACCACCCACTAGCCTGCATCTTCCAGGGTGCAAACTCTTTACGGCCCAAAAGTGTGTTTCCAAATTCTAATTAATGCTAAATAATATTAAAGACTTTCCAAACTTCACAGACCACCTTACACAGATCTATTTGTGGGTCATGAATCCAGCATTCCTTAACTGGATCTAAACTGCTCTAAAAACACTGTTAGGTCCCTGGGCCAAACACAACGTAAGGTATAACTTGTCTTTTGCATAAGCTTCTGAAGAGAAGGTATTTAATGCTGACTACAGTGTGGGGTGGAATGTACAAAATAAAGGTGAAAATCCAGTAAACAGCCATAGAAGATGGAACTGGACTCACAAAATCTGTCTCGAGTTTTCCCATTTCTTGCTTGTAGCTTCTCATCCTGTTGCTGTACATGCCTCGGCTTTGGGGTGGGATCTCTCGGACTTCCAAATCCATCTGTTCAAGCTGAAGGGGTGAGAAAAAAATGTGACTCACATCAGAAGTTCAGAGCTTAGAGGATTGAATTCTAATTATTCATTTTTCAGGGGGAACCAGCCCAAGGGACTAACTGCCCGTGGTAAATGCTGGGACTGCTTTTATGCTTCACCTGTGTTTGGGTCAATCAACAAACAGTTACCGAGTGCTTGGCGCCTGGCATGCAGAGAGTCAGAGTGCTTGCTGTGATCAGGACTGATGTGAGACTATACACATGAACCCAAACAGCTTCAAGAAGCATGATCTTACATATCCCATTAGTGCAGTTCAACCTACTCTGGTCTTCTGAGCACAAACCACCAGAATGATGGGGAGAGAAGCCAAATCTGTATTTCTGCCATTAACTCATGAAGCGGCAGCCTGGCCTTAGTGGTTTGATGAGAATTCGTCTTGAAAGTCTTTTCTGATTAGGGAGATCACGGACCAACAGAAAAGTGATCTTGCCCTCTAGTTTGACTCACTGTACCTTATAACCACAGCTACAGAGTCAGACGGATGGATAAGGAGAAGGAGGGTATGTCACACCATGCCCAGTGAGAGCACAGCAGGGCACGAATCTACTGCCTGCTGATACAGGACACTTTGGACATGACCACCAAGAAGGTTCAGAGTACAGTTTTCAAGTCGGACCTGGAGTCACATTGCAGGCATCACTACTTACTAGTCATGTGCCTTGTGCAGGTTTCCTAGAGTTTCAGGCCTTACTTTCCTTATTTCCAAAGCCAGTGGGAGAATTTTGGGAGTAAACAACAATAGAAGAAAAAGATATATATAATCAATAAAAATATATATAATTTTTAAGTTTTTTCTTATAACCAATAAGATAATAAAATCAATAAAAATTTTACTGATTATATATAATTTTAAAATATGTATTTTAATATATGTGTTTATATATTTCAATATACATATTGAAATTGTGAAGATAAAATGAGCTAATTCTGATAATGGGCTTAGAGCAGCATGCCTTACTTGGCAGTTACTAGATAACATGTTAACTTAGATGATCACTGATGAGGGGGGAAGAAACACAGAGAGCATGACACAATGATCAGAGGTTACTTGTACTTGGTCTGAAAAAGTAAAAAACAGTTACAACAAATTGGCTCAGGCCACATCTGGTAAACGCACGTTCAAAAATGGTGCTATATCTAGTGCCTTTTAGAGCATCCTAATAAGTCATTCTGATAGGGGTGCTGTGGTGAAATTGGGGAGCCATGGCCCCAGCATGGCAATGCTGCATCAGGATGGCAGCCATTTTGCACTGGTGGGTGGAGACTTGGAGAACAGAAGCCAAGGTTTCTTAAGAGAGGAACAGAGGGGATTTAAGAAGGAACATGAGCAAGAAGAGAGAGAAAGCTAGAGAAGGGTGAGAGCAGAGGAGCAGCAAGGAGGCTGGAGGCCTTGGAGCTGCTGCTGCTAGCTGCAGCAGCAGAGCAGGTAAGGAAGCCATGCTGTGACTTCCATCCCCAGCCTAGCCTGGTGAGGAGCCTGGGAAAGCGTGTTAGAGAAACTTGTGACCTGTGTAAGCTGACTTGGAGACACAGTACTTAGAAACTTGCTTCAACTTGAAAACTGCAAAGCTTGGGAACTGTCTGGAGACCTGTAGAGAATTTGGAGTGCTGCTGTTTTTACTGTGAGACATCTGAAGTGGTTGCTGTTGTTATTCCAAGTAAGTCCTGGTGGTTTTGGGGTGCTTCAGAGTTGAAGTAAAAAGAATGCTGGAGCTGTGCTTTTTGCAAAAGATAAATAGCACCATTTTGGCTTTATTCTTTGGGCTTGAATTGAATAGCTGTTGTCTTTGGAGAAGGACCGATGGTGCCATCTTGGTTTCTTCATTTGGTTTGAAGGTGGGATGGTCACCATTTTGTGAACACACATGGCTGAAGGACCCATGGGTAGCTTTTGGACTAGAGACTGGACTAAGTGGTAAGATTAACAAAGGGGTCCCTTGTACCCTCGGTGACTTTTGTCTTGTCCTTTTAAAGGATAAATCTGTTCTTGTCTCTTTTTAAGTAGTTTGGTCTTGCTACTGCTTGCGTGAGATGATGAGTGGAGATGATGATGAAAACAGTTAGGTGCCTGAGCCAAACACAACGTAAGGTATGACTTGTCTTTTGCATAAGCTTCTGAAGAGAAGGTATTTAATGCTGACTACAGTGTGGGGTGGAATGTACAGTAGGCTAAACTGCATCTGACTCTCTGCGTGCCAGGTGCCACAAACCTGATGAGTGGCTGGATTTTAAGGGTCAGCTGCTCCCATTTGTAAGTTCAGTTCTCTGCTTTGTTTGTTTCGTTACCAACTTTAATTCCTAATAAATCTGACTCATCCTATGTTAGTGACTGAATAATGACTGAAGAACACAAGTAAACAGGAATCCACATTTTAAAATCACACATGTCAATGTTATTAATAAAGGAAAAGACAAGCTGAATTGGCCTTGGGTTATGGAATGACCATTTAGATGATTGGTGTCTTGACTTAAATAAATTAAAGCACGAATGAATTAAATAGCTACACAACAAGGGAATTATTTAAGGTACGTCTCTGAGATTGTCAAGAAGTACTTCAAACTAACTAAGTGAAAAGGATCATGCAGACAAATAATTGCAAAAGCACATGGAAGTGAAAGTTTGAGAATAGGTGCATTCTTGTTTAAGGCATTTCTCAGGGACACTCAAAACTAAATTAAAAATAGGCAAAAGAGCAAAAAGGAAACATGAGATAAACACTTGAGATGAAAACCAGCCTTGAGGCCACTCTGCACTCGTGTCTTGCTGTCACCAGACTCACAGGCTGGTGTGGACACCACTGCAAGGACATGGGTGGAGTGTCTGGGGAGCCACACAAACACTCAGCCAATAAAAAATGCTTCTACTCCCAATAAGTCAAATCAAAAAGACATTTTCCTGCATATCCCTCATCAAAAGGACAGTAGGATATCTGAGGACCAGTGTTCTTACTGAGGATGTTGTCAGAATTAAGTACATCAGCTGTGATTTTTGAAATTTTAAACAAATAGAAATATCCTTCTTAGACAAAATGCTCCACACTGAGGACAACTAAAGACAACTATAAACTCCATGAGGGGACCACTACAGTCTACACTTTCTGTTATCTAGTGAAACTGTGGAAACTACTTTCTAATATGATCGAGAAAAATGATGTGTCCAAAAGAAGACAAGCAAATAAACCAAAATGCAGACTTTGATGGTCCAAAAACTTGGTACCAAGAACCCAAAAACAACATAAGAAGTTATTTTAAGGTCCAAATAATTGGCCTGATGTGCTATTTATGGTGACCCTGCCATCAGGAGGATGAATTCCCCATTGGCAGCTTTTACATGTAAAGGTCATCCTTCACATGAAGGCCAGGGAGCATGACTGTAGTTGACTATAAAAAAAAAGAAAAAAATTTCTAGAAAAAGGAAACTTTCAAAAGAAATAAACGTTAGAAGTTGTGCAGGTGAGAAGGATGCTGCCACTGTACACCCGGCAGCAGAGATCAGAATCAGATCTTCTAGGGTACAGAGAGCACCAGACATCCCAACAGCTGGAACAGATACAGTGAGAGGGAAGACATCTAGATACTTTAGAAGGAGATGTCTGGGTACAACGGGAAGCAGTGGCCACTATTTCTTTCCATCCCTGAGAGCATCCCTCCCATAGATGGTCCTGTTAACAAATAAGTGTGGGCAATGCTCCAATTCTAACTGTCCCCTGTCGTCTCTTAGGGATTAATTAATAATGCCTGATAGTCTAGTAAGGGTTCAAGAAAAACAACAATCAAAAAATAGCCCAATCTCCAGCACTATTTAAACTCCTGCTGTCCAAACTTACAGGAACACTAACAGCAGTTAACAGAAACAGACTTTGGGGAGTCATCCCAAGTATTTTAGTCAGTAGTACTTAGGGAACACCAACTAGACCCTTTGATATTTAGAAAAGCAACACACTCATCTGGAGCACAATGAATTACCAAGTTGAATCAGCTGTAATACTTGACTTAAAAACTAGTGAGGAACTGGTGCTCCAGGTTTAACATATCTAACTTACAAATCCTTACTCCACCTTTTCTGGGTGTGTAGTAAAGTTGTTTAATCTTTCTGGGACAAATTGTTTAATCTTTCTAAGACTTTGTTTCCCCATTACATAAACATAATGGGGGGTGGGGGGGGCAATAACAGTGTTTAGAATCACTCCTCCAAAGGTCTCTCATGGACCACAAGTCCTGCTGAGTGCAGTAAGAATCCAAGGTCACTTTTGAGTGTTGTGCTTACAGAGAGCAAACTTAAGGAAGAAAAGAACGTGGCCTCTTGGATGAGGCTTGATTACAAGCTGCCTTAAAGCAAAGCACATTCTTCTCCTGCAGATTTATCTTCACTAAAGGCACTTTCACCTCAGCCCTGTTGACCCAGGGCTCAGAACCCAGCTGAGCATCCTGAAACTCTGGAACCTGCTTTTGCCATGAGTTATCAAGCCTTTTGTTTCTGACCTAGGGATTTCATGTCTTCCATTAGCACCCATGACACTGCTCACTTGTCCACTTGGCAGCAGGGGATAATTGCAGATCCTTAAAATTTTTTTCATAAGCAATACTTGCCTTACAGGGGTTCTGTGAAAATTTTCATATGCTAAAGCAAGTAATGGGTTTAATCCAGTGTCTGGTACCTAGCATGCCTTTAACAGGGAGTGCCATTTATAAATTTTATGAAGAGTACCACAAAGGAACAAAATTGGAGGTCAACATTTAATGAGATATCTTTAATAAGAACAAAACCCCATGGAGTTAATAAATTCTCTTCAATTTAAAAATTGATAAATTTCAACTTATAAATTCTAATCAGTCAAGTTTCACATGCCTACAATGAAAAAAATAGGCAAACAGAAGGCAGCAGTTGAAATGACCCGACTGCATGTTAAAATATATTACTAAGTCTGTACATACCAGTTCTTTCGCTTCTTCAAGCTGTTTCTCCACATTTGCAACCATCTGCTTCTTCTCATCTGAAAAGAAAAATAATATCAAGGAATTACTGTGGATACAAATAAATTTAATATCTTTCAAGTTCTACTTGTATGTGCCTTCTTCCCTTCTGGTGAATCAGATTACTCAATTATGTCAAGTGGTCATGATTTTTTGATGGGTTAGGAATCATTTTAAATCAATGGTTCTAATCTGAAAATATGCCATTCTATGGAATACCTAATTATAAAGAGATGCCATGATATTTTTAAGAGAAACCAAACCTATGATGTCCTTTAAAAGAGATGTCATTAGAAGATTTAGAGATGGCTTGAAAAAAATGTTAAAATCACGGCTTGAATCAATTGGGAGCAACTGCTTTATGAAGAAAACTTACAAGTCACACACAAAAACAATTCCTAAAACTGGGCAAACTGTAACATTCCTTTAAAAACTGTACATTCATCAACATTAAGATTTGGGTGCAATGAAAGAAATATGTCAGGACTACGCATTCCAAACCAGAAGCCACTGCCTCCTGGCTGGTTATGGAATCCAGGATAAGAAACAGTCTTCTGAGGCTCAGTCTGTTCTCTCAGAATATCCAGTGGATTCTTTTTACGTCACATAAGCTGATGCAGATGAAATTACTTTTAACCGTGAAATGCTAAGTCTCTATATGTGGTTTATCCAAACTCTACCACCATTAAGTTATAACTCAACTGGAATTCCCTTTTCTGGGACAGACATGTCTTGGCAAATATTTTCAGAAAGTCCAGCATATCCCTGCTCCTAGTCAATCAGCCTATTTGGTCAGAGACTGTACCTAAGTTTTGTGATACTAGATTTTAGTGAACATTTACATTTTTGTCTGCCTACCATCCTTCTCTTCGGAGGCAACAGTCTCTACTCACTTGAGAATCTTCTCTTCACCAAGCAGGTCAATGGAAGATGCTCTCTCCTTCTATGAACCTGCCCCATGATCAACAAGACCTGGCAAAGATCAGGCGTCTTATGCTCAGCCAACCCTAGATGTTCAATCCCTCTGGCACTTATCTGGGGGTAAAGCAGAGGTGGGCATATAACCCAAATTATATATAATATCAGGATCTAATTAAAACCCTGAAATAAAGGGAAGGTCTTTTCCTTTCCCTTGGTAGAATTCTAAGAAGAGCCTAGAAGCCATTATTGTTCTAAGCTATAAAGAAGCCACTGTACAGAAGTTGGAAATGAAGTCAAAGTTTAACAAAGAAACAGAGCTGAGTGACCAATAAAATAGATCAGATAAACACATATATACAGGGCTTCTGAAACACTTGCTTACTAGTCCTTCAAAACAGTCTTTTGTAGAAATTATTTTACTAGAATAGTAACTAGGTTCTCCTCGCAACAAACCCTTTCCCCTTTGTCCCCCCAAATGTAGTGGTTAGCTATATACCTAAGGTGTTTGTATACTCGAAATATTTCTCCTAAAGAAAAATTCACCCTTGGAATCAAAATTCATCTTGATCTTTCCTTTACAAACGTTAAACCCTCATATGTTCAGATTAAAATTTTAGCCCATGATCACTTTCTACTTGCTTCTGGCATGTCAATTCCTAAACCTTCTCAACAGAGTCTCATAGTGGTATATTTTGTGATAAAGCAGTATATGAAATAAAACAAGAAACAGGAGCAAGAGAATATATTTATATATGGAAGGAACAGCTCTCCTTTCCCTTCTAAACTCAGTTGTTAGGAAAGCCCCTGGTAAGGACCTCCAGAACCAGTTTAACTAACAAAACAGAGGAAAAAACCCACCAGACCAGTTCTCAAGTTTGCCACTAAAAGTTCTCTTTCCATTCATTGTCATTTCTCCTTCCCCAACTCTCCTTCCCCTTCTATCTTCCTTCAGCCTCACCATTTCACTGAACTGAAAGACTCTCACAATGGTTAAAGACCTTTCCTTTGCCTAAAGCAATGGGCATTCTTTGGCTTTGAAACCTGGACTGTAAGTTACAGGTGGGAGGAGGGAGTGAATAGCACTAGGTGAGGCCTGCCTTGAAGGCTAGAAAGGAGCCCTCAAGAAATGGGGGTAAGAGTAAAAGGAACTGCAGAAGCAGCATCCAAAGGGCAGCCATTTCAGAGGGTAGTCACCCCTGGGGAGAGGAGAAACTGGAGTATGGGCCTCCTGAAGACAAGAGAGGTAATTTTGCTGAAAAATGGAATGTATAGACTTCCCATAGATGGGGAGGTGAAGTTGTTGGAAACTAGTATCTGGACCTCTCAGAGGTTAGGTAAATTTGCTGAAAATGGAGTTCTGTGGACCTCCCAGAGATTGGGGGGGTAAAAGGGGTGTAAAAGCTGTTGAGATGCCATCTTGGCCTTTTGTTTGGCATATGAAAGATGCCATCTTTAAAGCATGGCCTTTTGTTTAGAACTTTAAAACACTGGACAAAAACTGGCAAAAAAAAAAAAAGTGGCCTTTGTGACTGTTTTTCTTGTCTGTGGAATAAATTTTGTTACTGTTGTTTTCTGAACTTGAGTGGTCTTGCAATTGTCCGTGTGGGTGGATGACCACAGACAGGGACTGGCATCCTATAGGGTTCTCCCCTTGTTGAGTTTTAGTGCCCTTTGTCAGCCAGTATTGGTTCTATTTGTCTGTAGTCCTGTGCCATCTGCCACTCTGCTCCTCTGGTCCTAGAACTTTTCTCTCCTGGCTTCTCTGGCACTCTGATCTTGTGATTCTTGGGGACACTCCTGTCTCAGTCTCCTTTGCTGGGTACCCTCTTTCATTCTTCGAATATGCTTCTAAGTGCTTAACCTTCCTTCCCTTCTCTCCAGACCCTGGGCTCTCTCCTAGACAATTTCAGCAAATCTCATTTCTAGCCATCTTAAATGTTCTTCTCTAATACTGATATCAAAAGGACACAGACACCAACTGAAAGTGAAACTGGGTAAAAAGAAAAAAAAAGACTTTTGCCCTAAACTAAAACACTTATGCCTGCTTCTTCTTAGGAAGCAAGCTACTAACAGTTAATTAGCATTTTTAGTGTTTACCTACTATTGGTATGCAAACATTAGTTACCAGCTTTTCTCAGTTTTTTTTACCTGTTTACCTACTATTGGTATGCAAAAATTAGCTACCAGCTTCTCTCAGCTTTTTTCCCCTTTCAGACCTAAAAAAAACCCAAAAACTTATTTACCCTCTTTTAAACTTTCGTGGGTTCTTTTCACCATCCCCATCCTTCTCACCAAAATCCTAAGTCAAGGCAAGACTCTCAAAGTGCAGACTAATTTATTTTTAACAAAGTGATTTTCTAATTACTACAAAAGAAACATGTAAGTAAAACTCCGATTACTTTAACATTGTCTAAAACCTTTCTCAACATTGTCCAAAGTCCTTTCCCCAGATTGTCAAAAAATCCTCAGTCTCTCAGTCCTGATCATCTCACCAAAACCAGCCAGTCAAAGTTCATCTCCAAATGCTTGAAGACATCTTCCTTTGGCATGCTCCTCCTTTTCTTTCATGCCGTCTTCTCCTTGTCCTTCTCCAGGTAGTAAAATCTCCATGGTACCAAACCAGCAAAGTTCACTTACTTTTTTCAGGCCTGACTTTTGCATGGCCTCTTCCAGACACAAGTCAAACTCAGCAAAACAAACTCCAACACAGAGTTTAAGTCTGCAAACTCCTTAACTTTTTTAAACACATAATGCTCCTAGCCGGGCCGCCAAAGGCTGCAAGCCCCAGGCCTTGGCCACATGCCAAGCTCACATGACTCACATCTTTATGCCACAAAATGGCAAAAACCAAACCTAAACCTAAATCTAAATCCTAATCCCTCCTTCATCTTTGTTTTAAAGCTTTTTATATATCTTTTTTGCTTTCCTGCCTTCCAGAAACAACTCCTAAATTATTACATTATAAAAAAAAACAACAACCCTGTTTTACTTTTCCTTCCCCTTGTATCTTTCTAAAAAAAAAATCTAATTAAGGCCATTCTCACATTTTAGCATATCTTCCTTAAAATCTGCAATCTTAAACAGAGAACAATGATACCCGGGGGGTAGCCGCCCCCTATTAAAAGGACTCCCAACAAGATCAAGTAGTATTAGAATATAATACAAAGTGTACAACAAATATTCATGAGTTCAAGGATATATATATGACTGAATAAGTAGATAATTGGAGAATAGATGAAAATCACCTCTACGGAAGAATTCCAAATAATTTACACAGATACCAAGCCTTCAAGGAGATGGAATATGACTGCTCTTTCCTTAAGTATGGGCCATGCATAGGATATCCTTCCAAATAGTATGAAGAGGTGGAAGCCAGTAGAAGAATCTCTCTCAGCCAAGTGATCAATGTGAACAGGTGTAGTGACAATGGTCACACAACAATATCTACCTTTGTGATAAAAATGTGATTAAAATGTTGCTTCACTCTGTGGTCTTCATCCTCTAAACCTATAAATCCCAGTTTGGTCATGACAAAAACATCAGGCAAATTCCAACTAAGGAACACAATCCATGAAATATCTGATCAGTATGACTCTTCACTGTAAAGCTGCCAAAAATAAGGAAAAGTTTGGGAAACTACCACAAATAAGAGGAACCTAAGGACCCATGACACTGAGTATCTTGTGGGGTTGTGGACAGAATCCTAAAATAGTAAGTGGATATCAGGTCAGAAACTAAGAAAATATAAATAACGCTTAAGCTTCCATTCATAATAACATGTCAACACAGAGTTCCTGACTATATGTGCCATATTAACATAAGATATTAAAAATAGAGAAAACTGGCCCGGAAATATAAGAATTCTCTGTATCATCTTTGTGAGGTTTTGGTAAACACAAACCTATTCTAAAAGTTTATTTGAAAAAAAAAAGTCATTATTTAAGCTGATTGAATAATTGAAGGGGGAGCAATCCCACTAAGATTAGAGAGTGGGGCAGTGTGTGTTTACCCAACTCAATACTTAGCCACTGTGCTTCAAGTCCCTCTTCACCTGTGAATTAGAGCCAGAAGATTCCTTTGATGCTAACTCTCAGGAAAAATAGAAATGTAAAGAAAATATATATGCATTTTTCAGTAATCTAGCAGCCACATTTTCGAAAGTAAAAAGAAACAAGATTAGCTTTAATAATTTTTAGTGTTAATATTTAACTTGATAGATGCAAAGTACTGTCATTTCACTACAGGACAATAGACACATTTCAAGTGTTCATAACTACATGTGGACATTATGGCTCCAGAGCCACATATATTTTGAGCAGATCACAGTATTCATAAAATCAGACTTTTGAATTCTCTCACTGCAACTACTTTGCAAAGGCAAAAAAAAAAAAAAAAAAAAGAACTAAAACACCTTTCTGACTTCTTCCAAGGCTACATTTAAATGGTCTACAAAAGCCTCCATGGCTTGGCATAACTGATCTGCTAGATTCTAGTATCTTCTTCCATAAAGGATACTACTGCCCCACCGCTTCTACTTCTCTCCTCCTGGATAGACTGAGTTCTAAGCCAGATTCCAATTTCATTTCCAAAAGTCACTTATCTCTCTCTCATCTCTCCTCAAATGTAGATATCCATCATGGAAGAGTCAGTCACCTAACTTTAGGCACAGAAAGGAAGCAAGAAGTGAGGTTCAAGGCTCCTTTAAGAGTGACATTAATATCACAATCTGGGGAGCTAAGCTCTGAGTCACTCTACTAGTTGTCTTCAGTGTCAGCAATATCGGTAATGATTATCTTGTACTTTGAGGAGGATATGTGCTAGGGTGGTACATGCTTTATTTCATTGACTTTTACACCCATCACCCCCCTCCTCCAGCTTTACAGATGGAAGAGGCAAGTTTAGAGAAGACAGATAACTTGCCCAAGATTGTACTTCTAATAATGTAGAGGGTTGGGAATCTAAACGAATCTGATGCTGACTGATTGTAACTAATGTGCCATAATTCTGTTCTTGGTATTTCAGAAAGTGAAAGGACTCACAATATGGGATTTAGATCTCTGCAAATGGAGAGGGAAGCAATACAGTGCCAAAGAATATTTTGTTAAAGAACTTTCAGGAAGCCTGCTTTGGGTAACACAACCACTACACCTGTGAAGAGTTCCTCGCCTTAGGAGCGACCACCAGAGGAAAGGGAACTTCACATTTAGTATGAATTAAGGCTCCCACAGATCCATTTCCTGTTACCACAGAGCAGTATCCCTAAAATCAAATTTCAATGACAGTGCCATAAGAGTGTTAACCAAGAAGGGACTGACCCACCTCATTTAGTCTAATTACTAAAATTAGCTTAACATTCAAACACTTTAGTCTAAAAAGTCTTTTTATTGTTGAAACCATATCACAGAGTTACTAAATTGCTTTTTAAAAATAAAGTTTAAAAATGTTTCATCTAGCCAGGTACGGTGTCACGCCAGTAAGCTTCAGCCTATGAAGTGGCTGGGGCTAGGGGTCTCAGTTTGAGTCCCGCTCGGGGCAACACAGTAAGACCTAGTACCAAAATATAGTTGGGTGTGGTGGCACGCACCTGTAATCCCAGTTACCTAGGAAGCTGAGGCTGGGGATTGCTTGAGTCCGTGGTACCCCGGGCAATGTGAGTCTGTGGTTCTATGGGCAAAAAAATAGGGAGACCTAGTCTCAAAAAATAAATAAATAAATAAATAAATAAATAAATAAATAAATAAATAAATAAATAAATAAATAAATAAATAAATAAATAAATAAATAAATAAATAAATAAATAAAAAAAAATGTTTCACCTTTCTCTTTGGAAGAAAAACTTTACTAAATACACTGTGCATACCCAGCAGAGAGTTACCTACAATCAATCCTACTTACTCAATTTTAATTTAAATAATGTTGGAAGATAAACTGCCTTGGCTGAAAAGTGTATCCCATTTTTACTTAATACAAGTAAATTATAGTTTATCTCTTCTGGGTCAACCTCTAATGATGTCCAGAGAAAGAGATTATAATTACTTATAATCATAGTGTTTGTCCCATGATTGTACATATTAATTTTTGTTAGCCTACAATATACATCTGAAATGCATAACTACATGGATTTACCTTAACATTCTTTTCTACTTATCAACTGGAAACAGAGGACACAGTGAAAAAAGTACATGTGATTATAGAGAGAAGGTACTATATTTTTAAGAATTACTATTATTTAAAATCAGTAAACATTTTCCCAGTTCCAGTTACACAGCCTCCTTTCAATTGTAATGTGGCTACTGTATTTGGGTCTCATATGACACTATAGCTAAGGAGAGTCAAGGGGTTTCATTTTT